>CM051842.1:63494426-63671120 GCA_028451465.1 Erethizon dorsatum
CTTTTCTTTCTTTTATAAATTTTACTTCTTCTATTTTTCCCTTTCCCAACTCTGTCTACCTTTTATTATTATTACTATTAAGCTTTCTTAATTTTAGCAAATCAGTTTACTCTTATTGTTAGTGCTGGTGTGGTTGGTACCTTTAGTAGATTTGCTATAAGTCAATATTTAGTTTGTCTTTTTGCCTATATTATTATTGCAGATCTCTTTTCTATGGTTAAGGGTGGTACAGTTGTCACTTTTAATAGGTTCTTATGGCATATCAATATCTGGTTTGTCATTAATCTATTATTATTGCTGATTTATTTTCAATCGTTAATGTTGGCATAGTTTTGCTTTTTTATTATATGTCAATATCTAGTTATTCTTTGTGTCATAAAAATTACTGTGGTTCATTTTTTCTGTAAGTGGTGCTGGGGAAAAAGCCCTCAAAAGAAGGCTGGACACTAAGGAGACCCTCAGATAAGTATATTGACTAAGTTGAAGAGGACCGTAAAAACCAAAATATAACCAAACCCAAGGAGACATAATCTAACTACAGAGATCTTCAGAGTAGTGATAAAGCTTTTCTACCCCAACTATTTTTCAACCCTCAGCACAGCAGCTTTAGAAATATAGGAAAGCATTGCAAAGCAACAAGATGCCTCTTAAACCCCTTCACTCCTCAAAAGGTGATCTCAAGGGCATGGAAGTAGAGGAAGTTACAGGCAAAGAACACAAATCAAATGGTCAAAATGTTAGAAGAGATAAAAGATAAAACATGTAAGAAAATTCATGAAATGTTTAGTGAGTTTAAAAAGGATTTAAATAAACAAAGGATTTAATTAATAAAAAGTTCATTGAACTTAAAGAAGACACAGGCAATTGGTTGAATCAATTACACAGTACAGTACAAGATATGAATGACCATTTTGTTAAAGGATTAGAAATTATGGAAAGGCATCAAGCAGAAATCCAGGATATGAAAATTTAATTACAGCATGGGTAGCATGTTCACCCAATGTGAAGGTAAAGTATCAGAACTTGAACACAAATTTCATGTAGTAGATCATGTACTCAGTGATAGCCTATAAAGAGCAAGACGCCACAGAAACTGGATCCAAGAGCTGCTTGATGACTGAAGAAAAAATAAAATCAATATCTGAATTATAGGAATAAAAGAAAAATTAGAAGATGACTCAAATTATAGAAATTATTGAGATCATAGCATAAATGTTTCAAAATTTAGGAAAATAATTCAATACTAAAGTACAACAGCCATATAGAACCCCAAATAGCTATGGCCAGAAAAGAATGTCTCCATGATACATCATAATCAAAATTCCAGAAATTCAACACACAAATTCCAGAATACTAAAAACCAATAAAATGAAGGAACTCTATAATGAAAACTATAGTACTCTGAAGAAAAGAGCCTGAAGAGAATATCAGAAAATGGAAAAACATCCTTTGTTCCTGGACAGGCAGAACTAATATTGTCAAAACGGCCATATTACCAAAAGTCATATATAAATTTAATTTAATCAGTTAAAATACAAATGGCATCCTTCACAGCGATAGAAAAAATAAACTCAACATTTACATAGAACCAGAAGAGACCCAGAATAGCCAAACACTCCTGAGCAACAGGAGAAAAGCAGTGGGCAACACAATCTAGATTTCAAGCTATAGTGATAAAACAGCAAGGTCTAATACACAATGTGCATATCGATGGAACACAACTGAGGATACAGAAAGAACCCAGGTACTTTCAGCCATCTATCATTAACAAAAAACCAAAAACATGCTAGAGAAAAGATGTCCTATTCAACAGATGGTGCTGGGAAAACTGCTTATCCACGTGCAGAAGAATGAAGATAGATCTTTATCTTTCACTTTGTACTAAAATCAAATCAAAATGGCCAAAAGACCCTCAAAGACAAAGATATTAAAATAGAAACACTGAATCTTCTGGAAGATAAAATAGATAAAACTCTTGAAGACACAGAAATAGGCAAGAAATTTCTGAACAGAACCTCAATTGCACAATACATCACACTAAGAATCAACAAATAGAATTATATCAAATTGAAAAGCTTCTGCAGTGCAAAGGAAATAATCAAGAGTGAGGAGAAAACATACAGAATGGGAAAAAATTTTTGCCAGCTGATTTTTGGACAGAGGACTAATATTTAAATATAAAATGAAATGTAAAAAATTAGACCTCCCAAAATAAACTGTCCAATAAAAATGAGCAAGAGAAATGAATACTTCTCAAAATAAGAAGTATAAATGGACAATAATTCTATGAAAAAATGTTTTGCATCTTTGGCCATTAGAGAAATGCAAATTAAAACAACACTGAGATTCCATCTTCTTCCAGAAAGAATGGCTGTCAACAAAAAATCAAATAATGGGCCGGTGAGATGGCTCAGCAGCGTAAGCGCCTGCCTGGCAAGCGCAAGGGCCCGAGTTCGACTCCCGGAACCCACATACGAGAAAAGGGCCGATGATATCGCTCAGCGGCATGGGCACCTGCCGGCGCGCGAGGTCCTGAGGTCGACCCCCGGTACCCACAAAAAAAAAATCAAATAATAACAAATGCTGGTGAGGTTGTGGGGGAAAAGGAACACTTCTACATTGTTGCTGAGAATGTAAACTAGTACGACCACTATGAAAGTCAGTATGGAGAGTCCTCAAAAACTAAGCCTAGACATTTCTATTGATCCACCTATTCCCCATCTAGGTACATTCCCAAAGTTAAAGATACTGTATAACAGTGATACATGAACACCTATGTTTACAGCACCATAACTCATAATGGCTAAATCTTGGAAACACCATTATGTCCATTCAGATGAATGGGTAAAGAAAATGTGGTATTTATACATAATGGGGTACTACTCTGCCATAAAGAAGGATAAATTTAGGTCATTTGTAGGAAAACGGATGCACCTTGAGAGCATACTATTAAGTGAAATAAATCAGACGCACAAGCTTAAATATCACATGGTTTCTCTTATATGAAAAATCCAAAATATTATAAAGAGAAAAATACAAGTCAGATAATAGAGGGGAGATAGTTTTTTATTTCTGCAAAAGGGAACTTGACTAAGAGATTGAGGGAGGATGAGGGAGGAGAGGGGAAGGGTATGAAGAAAAAGAAGATGTGTTATGTACAGGAACCAATTCCTTATGAGGAATGTAATCATTATGTACTGCAAACATTTACTAATTAAAAAAGAGTAACTGAGTAAATAAATAAACAGCCAATAAATACATGAAAAAAAAATCAGCATCTTTGGCCATTAGGGAAATGCAAATCTAAGCAACACTGAGATTCCATTTTATTGCAAAAACAAATGCTGGCAAAGTTATGGCGAAAAAAGGAACCCTTCTACATTGTTGGTAGGAATGTGAACTAGTGACCACTATGTAAATCAGTATGACTGATTTACAATCAGTAGACTCTTCAAAAATTTTAAAATAGAAATTCCATTTGACCCAGCTATCCCTCTCCTTGGGATCTTCAGGAAAAGTTAAAGTCATCATGGTACAGTGAGGCATGCATAGTCATGTTTGCAGCAGCTTAACTTATAATAGCTAAATGTTGGAAGCAGCCTATATGCCCATTAACAGATGAATGGATAAATAAAATGTGGTATATATACACAATGGAGCACATTTCAGCCATAAAGAAGGATAAATTTGAGTCTTCTAGGAAAACGGATGCATCTTGAAAGTATAATGGTAAGTAAAATAAATCAGACACAGAAGATTAAATATTACACGATTTCTCTTATATGAGAAATACAAAATAAAATAAAGAACAAAATTAAGGAGAGATGATAGGAAATAGGAGGTAGATTTTGTAGAGATGGGAAGAGAATCTGAGGATGGGGGAGGATGGGAGAGCAGTGGGGGAAGAAGAAGCAAAATTCATTAAGATGAGATATGCACATGTACCAATTTCCCAAGGTGACTGTAATTATTATGCATCTCAAAAGCATGTACCAAAAGAAAAGAAATTTTAAAAAGGTTGTTTTAGGTATTTAAGGTTCCTTGGGATTTTATGCTTAAGGATGGAATTTTCTATTTCTGCAAAAAAAAAAAGGGGTGGGGGTTGGTAGATTGCATTGAATTATTGGTTTGGGTAGTACTGTCATCTTAACATTAACTCTTTCAATCTTCGAGCATGAGTGTCTTTCCATTTATTTGTATCTACTTTTTTTTTCAGTGACCTTGTTTTAGTTTTCAGTGCACAAGTCTTTTATCTCCTTGGATAAGTTTTATTTGTAAGTATTTTATTTTTTTCAAATTATAACACATATGTTTAATAAGAATATTTGTCATACAAGGTTGATATTTTCCTGGATCTGTTTTTTTTTTCTATTAAGTTTATTGGTACAATTTAGATATATATGATCACATTCATCATAGAGAATTTGTACCTGTACTTGATATATCCTGGTTCCCCCCTTTTTTTTTCCAATTCCATCCCCTCCCTTCAATCCCTCTTCCCCACCTTATTCACAAAATTTTGTTCCATTTTACCCCTCTTTTAACATTTTTTTCTTTTGTGAAATAGGAAGAAATTGTTCAGAAGAAAAGGGAACTGGGCGGGGGGAGGAAGGAAGTATTTTATTTTTTAACTTTGGTGCTGGGGATCAAATCTATGGCCTTATTCACTCTGGGTAAGTACTTTACCAGTGGGCTACATTTTCATCCCACCATGTTTTATTCTTTTTGATAATATCATAAAAATAATTTTAATTTTTGGATTTTTCATTGTTAGTGTATCAAGATACACTTGATTTTCTGTATTAATGTGTTGATTTTGTACACTGCAACTTTTCTGAACTCATTTCATAGTATGTGCATGGAGTCTTTAGGGAGATATATATATATATATATATATATATATATATATATATATATATTCTTTTTATATATATGTAACTATATATAACTATATATATATATATATTTACAGTCACCTTAATAAGGTAGTACAGTACTTCCATGATTTGCTCACATCTATGAATGTTCATAATGCGAGATCCGTTCATATTTGTAAAAGTTCACAACTCAAATGTTCATAACTCGGGGACTTACTACAGTATAGTAAGATCAAAAATCTTACTATAAATCTGCCATTTTGATCTTTATGTTCTCTTTATGTATTATATCCTATAACTGGTTTACAGTGTTCAAATCCTTCATTTGCTTATAGATCTTCCCTCTAGTTGTACTATCCACTATTGAAAATGTCATATTGAAGTCTCCAACCATTATTGGAGAACCATGTATTTTCCTATTAATTCTGCCAGTTTTTACTTCTTGCATTTTGGGGTTCCCTTGTTTATAATGTTCACATATTCTTCTTTTTTTTTTTTTTTTTGGTACCGGGAATCGAACTCAGGACCTCGTGCTTGCCAGGCAGGTGCTGTGCTGCTGAGCTATATCCCCAGCCCTGTTCACGTATTCTTGATGAACTATCTCCTTATCAATGTGTAATGGTTTTTGTCCCTTGTAAGTTTTTTACTTAAAATTAAAATGTGTTTTGTCTGATGGTACAGCTACTCTTACTTTTCTGATTAGTATTTGCTTATATGTTTTTCTATCTTTTCACTGTCTTTGGTTCTATAGTTGATCTTTTACAGATAGCTTAAACATAGATCATGATTTTTTATCCATTCTGACAATCTGAGTCCTTCAAGTGGACAGTTTAACCCATTTGTGTTTCAAAGAATTATTCATTAAGAAGGACTTCTGCCATTTTGATCTTTATGTTCTCTTTATATATTATATCCTTTATATTCCTCAACTTCTGAATTACTGCCTTTCTCTGCATTTAACTTTTTAAAAATATTATTAGTAAATGTTTGCAGAGCATGTTTACATTTCTTGTATGGAGTAGATACATGTATATAACACACCTTAATTCCTTTTTTCATTCTCTTTTCCTCCCCTCCCTTCCCTTGATCTCTTGATCTCCTTCCCATTTGAAAAAGATGTAACTCCCTACTTCATATTACTTATCTTTTATTTTGCATTTTGTTTATATTTTGGGTTTCTCATATGAGAGAAACCATGCAATATTTAAGATTGTGTGTCTGATTTATTTCCCTTAACATTATGGTTTCAAGGTACATCTGCTTTCCTACAAATGACTCAAGTGTATCTTACTTTATGGCAGAGGAGTATTCCATTGTGTGTAAAATACCAAATCTTCTTCATCCATTCATCTGTTGATAAAAATAAAGGCTGCTTCCAAGACTTAGCTATTGTGAATTATGCTGCTATAAGCATGAGCATGTATGTATCATTGTAATATAATGTCTTTAGCTCTTCTGGGAAGATACCTAGAAGGGGAATAGCTGGGTCAAATGGAAATTCTAGTTTTAGTTTTTTGAAAAATCTCTATACTGACATCCACAGTGCTGTACTAGTTTGCATTCTTACCAATAACATAGAAGGGTTCCTTTTGCCCTGAAGCTTTGTGAGCATTTTTATTATTTGATTTCTTGATGATGGCCATTCTTTCTGGGATAAGATGGAATCCCGGTGCTGTTCTAATTTACATTTCTCTAATGATCAGTGATGCTGAGCATTTCTTCATATCTTTATTGGTCATCTGTTCTTCTGTGAAGTGTCTATTCTTTACACTTGCCCATTTTTTGATTGCCTCTTTTATTTGGGGGAGTCTAATCTTTTATTTGGGGGAGTCTAAATTTTTGAGTTATTTATATATTCTAGATATTAGTCTTCTGATGAATAGGTGGCAAAATATTTTTCCCATTGCATACAATGTCTTTTTGCTCTGTTATTTCTTTTGCTGTGCAGAAGCTTTTTAATTTGATATGATCCCATTTGATGATTCTCAGTACTAATTCCTGTACAGTGCTCAGAAAGTTCTTCCCTATGACTTCAAGTGTTTTACTTATTTTATCTTCCAGCAAATTAAGTGTTTCTGTTTTAACATTTGTTCCTTGATCCATTTAGATTTCACTTTAGGACATGATAAAAGATATGGACTAGATTCAGTCTTCTGCACGTAGATAGCCAGTTTTTCCAACACTATTTATTAAAGAGATTACCTTTCCATTACGTTTTTGGCCCCTTTGTGAAGATGAAATAGTTGAATGTGTTTAGGGATGTTTCCGTGTTCTCTATTCTGTTCCATTGACTGTCATGTCTATTTTTGTACCAGCTATTTTTCTTACTGTAGCTTTGTAATATAAACTGAAATTGGCATTATGGTGCCTACCACTTTGCTCTTGTTACTCAGGATTGCTTTTGCTATTCTGGATATTTTCTGGTTCCATATGAATTTTAGGATTGTTTTTCCCAATTCTGTGAAGAACGCTGTTGCTATTTTTATTGGGATTGCATAAATCTATATATCAATTTTGGAATTACTGTCATTTTGACTATATCACTTCTGCCTATCAATGAACGGGATTTATCTTTCCATTTCCTGATATCCTCTTAATTTCCTTTTTCAAAGTACTGTAGTTTTTGTTGTAGTGGTCTTTCACTTCTTTAGTTAGTTTTTCTTGGCACTACTGTGAATGGTATTTTTTCACAGTTTCATTCTCAGTGGGTTTATTATTAGTGTACCAGAATGCTACTGGAATGTTTTTTGTGTATTGATTTTGTATCCTGCTACATTACTGAATTTGGTTTTTAATTCTCAGCAACTTTTGGTGCATTTAAAAGTCTTCTATGTAAAAGATCATGTCAACTGTAAATAATATTTGACTATTTCCTTTCCTATTATATCCTTTTTATTTCTTTTCCTTTCCTAATTGCTCTTGCTAATTTTTAAAGTAGTATGTTGAACAGGAGTGGTGATAGTGGACATTCTTGTCATGTTCCTAATTTTAGAGGGAAAGCTTTCAGTTGTTCCCAATTTAATATGATGTTGGCAATATGTTTGTCCTATATAGCTGTGAGACTGAGGTAAGATCATTTTATACCTATTTTCTTCAGTGTTTTTTTTATTGTGGACAGATGTTGTATTTTATCATACGCTTCTTCTGCATCTATTGAGATGATCATTATTATTTTCATCCTTGCTTCTATTTGTGTGTTGTATTACATCATTGATTTGCATATATTGAACCATACTTGCATCCCTGGGATGAGGACTACTTGGTCATGATGTATGATCTTTTGGATGACTTGCTGCATTCTGTTTGCTAGTATCTTGTTGAGGATTTTTGCATCTATATTTATTAGAGAAATTGGTCTAGAGTTCTCTTTTTTGGTTGGGTCTTTTACTGGGTTTGGAAGCAGGGTAATGCTTGCTTCCAGGAATGACTCTGGGAGTACTCCTCCTTCAGTTTCATTAAAGAGCTAGAGGAGTATTGGTGTTATGTCTTTAAGCTTCTGTAGAAGTCAGCAGTGAATCCATCTGGACCTAGGTTTTTCTTGGTAGGTTTTTTATTAGTGTTTCAATTTCATTGTCTGATATTGGATTATTCAGGGTAATATATCTTCTTGGTCAGTTTTGGTAACTCATAAATGTGTAGGAATGTATCTATTTCTTCTGAATTCTCTAATTTTTTGGTGTTCAGGTTTTCATAGTAGCAGAATTTTATTTTAGCATGTCCATTGTGATTTCACCTTTTTCATTTCTAATTGCAATGATCTGGGTCTTTTCTCTCCTTTTTCGATTAGATTGGCTGAGAGTTTGTCTAATTTGTTTATTCTTATGAAAAACCAACTCTTGATTCATTGATTCTTTGTGTTTTTTGGTGTCAATTTCACTGATTTCTGCTCTGATCTTTATAATTTCCTTCCTTGTACTAGCTTTGGATTTGTATTGTTCTTCTTTTCTAGGACTTTAAGGTGCATTAATTGGTTATTTATTTGGACTTCCTAAGTTTTTGTGATGTGGGCATTCATAGTTATAAACATCCACCTTAGGACTGGTTTCATTTTGTAAGTTCTGGTGCATTGTACTGGCATTATCATTTAATTTTAGAAACTATTTTATTCCTTCTTTGATTTCTTCTGTTACAAATTGTTTATTTAAGAGTGTCTTGTTTAGCTTCCATGCATTTCCATAATTTCTGTGTTTTTTTATGGATGTATGGTTTACTGTGCTAGATTTGATAATATGCACAGCATAATTTCAATTGTTTTGCATTTATTTCAGCTTTATTGGCTAGTATGTGGTCTATTTTGGAGAAAGTTTCATGTGCTGCTGAGAATATGTATTCTGCTGTTTTTTGATGGAATTCACTATATATATATATTAAGTCCATTTATTCAAAAGTTTTGCTCAACTCTCATATTTCTTTGTTGATTTACTGTCTACTTGATCTATTTGTGATAGTGAGGTATTGAGATCCTCACACTATAATTGTGTTTATGTATATCTCATCTTTTATGTCCAGTAGCGCTTGTTTTATGAAGCTGGGTGTACCATTTTTCAGTGCATATATGTTAATTATAGCTTTCTCTTCCTGTTGGATTGTTCCTTAACCAAAATGTAGTGAATATCTTTGCCTCTTTTGATCAGTTTTGGCTTGAAGTTCACTTTGTCTGAATATGGGTTAACTACACCTGCTTTTCTGGGAGTTGCCATTATATGAAATATTGCTTTCTCTGCTTTAATTTTTAGTCTGAGCTACTTTTTGAGTTAAGTGTATTTCTTGTATACAGCATATGGTTAGGTTAGGTTGCTTGTCCGTTCTGACAGTATGTGTCTTTTGATTAGGGAATCGAGACCATTCACATCATGAATTATTACTGATAGGTACTGACTTATTCGTGGCATTGTTTTTATTTTCCTGTTGCTGATTTTCTATCTTTCCCTTCTACTAACTGCTCGACCTACCTGGTGCATTCATTCTATTAGACCTTTTGTCACTGTTAGTTTCATTGTCTCTTTCTAGTATATCTTTGAGAATTTTTTGGAGTACTGGTTTAAAGATATTTATTATTAAAGATAATTATATTATTAAAGATAATTAATATCTTTAGGTGTTCTTTATCATGGATATATCTTATTTCTCCATCAATTCTGAAAGATAATTTTGCAGGACATATCACCTTGGATTGGAAATTGTTTTCTTTTAGGGCTTGAAACACTTCACTCCAAGCTCTCCTGGCCTTTAAAGTTTATGTTGAGAAATCTACTATAGTAATACTAATGGGTTTACCTTTATAAGTGATTGTTTATCTCCAACCTCTTTTAAGTTCCTGTTCTTGTGTTCAACTTCTGGAATTTTGATGATGATGTGTCATGGAGAGTTTATTTTCTTATTGTGGTTATTTGGGATTCTATATTCTTCACTTACCTGTACATTATATTCTTTCTCCTTATTTGAAAGTTTTTTTGCTATTATTTTAATAAACAGGTTTTTTAATATCTTTTGTGCTGTCTTGCCATTTTTCACCAATTCCAATTAATCTTGGACTATTCTTTACAACATCTAGGAGTTATTGGCTCCATTTTTCATGTTCTTTTGTAGTTTTAAAAATATCTCTCATTAACTGGTCAATGATAACAGCCCTGTCCTTTGGTTCTGACATTCTGTTCTCACACTGTTCACTTCTGCTGCCCTTTCTTTGATAGAATATTTAATCTCTTGAATTTCTATTTGGAGCCTTTTGATGGGCTCTAATTATTTTCTATGGTGGCCATTCATGTTTTGCATCATTTTGTTTAGCAGTGCTAGCTCTCCATGAGTGTCTTCTGTGGACTCAATGATTGTTGTGTTTATTTGGCCCAATATCTGTTTACATATATCATCGTTCAGCTTGCCCAATGCCTTATTGATCTGTTTTGTTATGTCCCCTGATATAATTTAAAGTAATTTGTGTGTGGCATTTGGTTTTCTCCCCTTCAATGCCCCATGGATAATCTTTGGGGGAGTTGGGAGTTTTTGGAAGCAGCTTGTTGGCTTATCTTCTTATATTTCCAGTTTTTTGTTTTTTGGGTTTTTTTGGTACTGATAATCGAACTCAGGACCTTGCGCTTGCCAGGCAGGTGCTTGTGCCACTGAGCAATATCCTTGGTCTGTTTCTAGTTTTTTGTTTGTTTGTTTGATTGTGGTGAGGACTGTAAATTGATTGTAGTGAAAAGCTTTGTTTGTAGTTTGGAGACCTCTTTAGTTAATGTCTACTTTTCAGTGGTATCCTCTTGGTTTTGCTAACTAGTGGCCTTTACCTCTGATCCAGGACCCAATCACTTCTGTTTACTTTGGATAGAAGGTTGCAGCATACCCAGGTTCCCAGGAATGGAACACAGTATTACTAATGACCCCCAAGCAATACAGATATTGGCATCCCAAAAGAACCAATTAATACAACAGCTACATCATCTTCACTATAGTAATAAAATCAGCATGAATAATAGCATTAAATACAAACTGAATATAGACAAAGCCCAAAGACCAATAATATACTATCCTTACTCATAGAAAAGAGATTATAATTGTAGTATGAACACTAAGACAAACCAAATATTGATCTATTATAGACCTATAGTAAATATCTACTATAGATATATAACTTTACTTCTCCTAACAATAAAACAGTATTCAATAGCCATCACATAAATTTAGCTATTTAGAGACTCATAAAGCTCAGTAGTTATAGTAGTAAAGGTAGAGGGGGTGACAAAGCAGAGAATAAAAAACAAATAAAAATTAATCAATGGTATATGCGGAGGAGAGAAAAATGAGATGGGGGTCCTATTGAAGAGGAAAAGGAAATTAGTAGTGTTAGAGAACAGTCAAAGGAAAGAATGAACAAAAAAAAAGATAAACAGCAAGATAGAAGAAATAAAAGAAAAATAAGGAAAAGAAAAAATTTGAAAGGGGAAAAAGAAAAGCAGAGAAAAGAAACAAAAGAGAAAAACTAAAAAAGGGAGAACAAAATCATAAACCCCCAAATACCCCAATAAAGGAAAGATAAACATAATAAAAAAGAGAAAAATAAAAGACAGTCAAAAAAATTCCTGTGTTTTTACATGAGTCTTTTGTTTCTAAGAACTTTTGTTGGTTCTTTCTAAGAACCAACCAATCGTGGTTCTCTTCACCTAGCATGAGGTACCCTCCCCGCACCATAGGCCCCTCTGTCTGTTCTCCCCATACTGTGGTTACTGTCCAAGCCAAAGTGTATCCTTGCTTTCATTGGTAGATGGGGAACACATGCAGCCCTCTGGTCTTTGCTGGATGTAGGCCATGTGGGGGTGGGTTTCACGTGGACTGGTGGACACAATATCAACAGTTGCAGGCTCTGGTTGCTCCCTTCTGTCCCTGGGCATTGTCTTCATGATGATCAGGTCAGTTGTTTAGTCCTCAACTTTGCTGCCCTGTGCCTAGGGGAATGCAAATGTACAGCCAGCTTGGAGTTGGTTGGATGGTTGCTCCCATGTATGAGTTGTGTTTGTGGGTGTGCTGTGCAGTCTGGTGTGGGCCTGCTTGGTCATGTTGGGGGGAGGCTATGTTTAATTTCATTTTTTCTTTTTTTTTAAATCATTTTGGTTCCATGAATGAGATAATTCATGACAGAATTTTACTTAGTGTTTGGAAGTTGGTAAGGTCTCATCCATTGTTTTATGTACTTTGGAACCTAACTTGGTTTAGACTAGTTACACATGATAAATGCTTCATATGATGACAAGTTCTTTCATGCGTCCTTCCCAATATTATGAGAAACTCATGGATTCAAGAAAATATAGCTTGGAAATTATTGATTTAACTATTGTATTTTTTCCCCTCAGAATTGCCTGCCAGAGACTTGCTGGCTACTAAGTATGGTTTCATAATATTAAACTAGATGGAGTCTCAGAATCCAATTGAGTTTTTTTCTTATTAAATCACCAATGCAGGGCCGGTGAGACGGCTCAGCGGCTTAAGCGCCTGCCTTGCAAGCGCGAAGGCCCGAGTTCGACTCCCGGAACCCACATACGAAAAAGGGGCCGGTGATATCGCTCAGTGGCACGGGCGCCTGCTGGCGCGCGAGGTCCTGAGGTCGTCCCCCCGGTACCCACAAAAAAAAAAAAAATAAATCACCAATGCAGGCAATAGTTTCCTTGTCTTTTTTTGTGTGTTTGTTTTGTCTTTTGATACAGCATCTCACTATGTAGTCCAGGCTGGCCTTAAACTCACTAAGTAGCCCAGGCTGGCCTTGAACTCATGGTAATCCTCCTGCCTCAGCCTCCCAAGTGCTGGTATTACAGGCATGTGCCACTACACCCAACTCTTTGTCTTAAAGATATACAGTGCTGGTGATTTCATAAATTCCTTTAATATCTTATTCAACCCTTAAATCACCTTTATCATTAAGAGGCCTTCTTTAAAATTACTCTGAATTGAACAGGGTGGCATGCACCTGTATTCCTACTTTTTCTGGCATGAGGGAGGAGGGTTGCTTTGGCCTAGGAATTAAAGGCCAGCTGGGGGATCATCTCAAAGAAAGAAAGAAAGAAAGAAAGGACTACCCTGATTTTCTTTTGTAATGTAAGTTTATTTGCTCCTATTTTTGTCTACTTCTTTCTTTATAGCATTTCTCCTTTCCTCTGTTCTTATCCTTTATGAAGTAACCAATATTCTTACCTTCTGGTTTGGCTGCTGTGGGAGTGTAAAGATAGACTTCCAGTAGGTCCAGGCAAAAAATACAAAGATGGCATGGTAGAGTATGAGGTAGATAACTGAAATTAAAAAAAAATGTTTATATTAACTTTTTATCCATTTTTTAAGAATTCAAAATGCAAAGCTCAATGACAAATTTCTATCTTGTTTCCCTATTACCACATATTCTCTAGTGTATTATGATATATTAATTGCTACCATTTTCCCATGCACTGAAATAAGTCAAAATGCCAAAATTTGAGTAAGGAACTTTCTAGAAGCTGTTTTCTTTACACATTGCCCTGTGATTTTGTGAATACATGGGAAAATGTCCTAAGTAACAATATATGACAAGCTACTTTAACTAAATGTCATTATCACTGCCACTAAATTATCATGTGCTAAAACATGATAGTTATAGAATTTGCACAACACTTTAGAGTTTACAACATGCCTTCATATACTGCATTTTATTTTTTTCAATAACTTTGTGAGATATGTAATAGTATAGGATAGTTGATTACCTATTGGTGTAGATGATTAAACAAAGTAATACAGTTAATCAAGAATGTAGCCATTATTCTGGTCTTCTGACTCTAAATCCCAAGATCTTGTCAATAGTCCCAAAGACTACACACTTTTGAAGGTAAGGTGGTCATAACAGTTGTATAAATGGCCATTAACTACCTTTCTTTTCATGCTCTTTGCCTCTTAATTAGCTCTTTGATATGGGAAATTTTGTTATTCTCCATAGAAATGGTTATAAAAGTGAAGGTCAGATTACTGTTTCATTGTGAGTCTTTGAATGGTATGGTCTTGTCACTTTAATCTGTCAGAAAGACTTAAGGAAATAATGTTATTCAAGATCAAGTTAACAGGTCTGAGTCTTTCCTACATCTATGGGTGAATTATAAAAAAAAATGCCTTCCTCTTTTTGCCCAGTGCTCCTAGCCCCACAGTACTAGATCTTTTATGTGTGCTTGATTTTTTAAATTATGAAATCTCTTTTTACAATTCAAGCAATATAAAGTAAAAGGTAAATGTCTATTCCACACATTCTTCCTACTTTCTCATCCTAAGATATAACACATTTTCAAAAGAACTACAATGAAAAATATATAAAGTATTACAAAAATTCATGTTTAATGTATGTATATACATACATAAACACATACAAATGTGAAAATCTAATATAATTCACACCTTTTTTGAAAAGCAATACATTCACAAAGATCAAAATTTAAAAATATAGAAAAGTATACAGCCAAGTCTCTTGTTTATCCTTGTCCCTTATCCACCCAAGGTCCCTTCCCTGGAAGAATCCAACGTCACAAGGCCATGACTTTATTGTGTGTCCTTTCAAATGTCATATTCATAAAACCACCTAAGTAGTGTATTTTTCACAAAAGTAGTATTCTGTACACACAGTTTTGCAACATACTTCTTTTACTTTAAATTTAGAGATTATTTCACCTAATATAACTTAGGGAGAGTGAACTTTCTCACTGTTTCATTTTTTTCCAGTTAAAAATTTCACTGAGTATTTTTAATGAATTAGTCTTTGTTCAAAACAAATATTGCACTAATTTAAAACATCAACCTTAGTTTCTATTATTGCTAACATGATTTTCTTAACATTGTTTGTGTGTCCTTATTTTCAACAGTCACTTGGTTGCCTTTGATCAATTTCAGTAAACCTTTCCAGAGAAAGATTAGCAACATACTTGCTCCTAATTGTAATTAAACCATTTCACAAAGCTAAGCATGTAATATAATTAGTTGCCTCTTGTTACCTTTTTCATTTGGCTGACTTCTTTTTAAGTGTTAATTCTAGTAGTTACCTCCTTTGAGGAGTACTTCCTAAAGTACCCATTTAGGTTAGGTTTCCCCATAGTGAGCATACAAAACTGGAGTAAATTTTTACCAATTCTCTAAATACTCAAGAACAGAAAGTAACTTCTTTCTTTGTATCCCCAGTACCTAGCACATGGTTATCATTGGCTTAGTGGTAGAATGCTTGCTTAGCATGTTCAAGGCCCTGGGTTCCATTTCCAGCACAGAAAAGAAAAGAGAAAAGAAAAAGTCTTAGGACAGCAGTTAGCACAGGCCAGGGCATGCCTTATGGTCAATTATGGGCTAAAGAACACCTCCCCATCAATTATTAAGTGTCCAAGTACTGATTAAGCACCTGCCTCTCTAAATCCCAGACAACAGCACTCCAAGGTTAACGAGGTTAGACAATTTGATCCACTCAAATGCGTAAGAACTAAACTCTTACACCTGGCAGTATTTTAAGGGTATTGATTATGTTTTTTTATTCCAGTGGTTTAGATGAGAATTATGGAACTTTAACTTGGTCCAGGTTGTACGGCACATTAATAATTGGTTTAATTATGGAATTGAAAAAAATTTGGTCTCATTTCTGTATTCCAATAGTTCACATAAGTTATGTATACTTATACATCAGTGAAAAATTAAGGACCTTGAGGATAAAAAACAGTCAAATATATTCAGTAGGTTGGTGAAACAGGCACTATACATTTTGTAAAAATCTTAAGAGTTGGGGGAGACACCAGAGATAATCTACTTCAATGCCCTCATTTTATGGAGAGGTAACTGACGCCCAGATAGGGCAAGTGAATTGATCAGGGTTACACAAAAACGACATGGAAACAATGGAACTGGAATCTGGATTTCTTCACTCCCATTCCAGTGCTCTTTTCCTTACAGCAGTGATCCTCAAATTTCAGTTTGCATCCAAATTGCCCAGAGAGGTCATTAGAATGCATATTGTCAAGTTGATAGTTCTGAATCAGTAATATGAAATGAAGTCAAGAATCCAGTAACTGTGGTCATTCACAGGTGTAAGAACTATGAGAAAGAAATAGGCCTTGTAGAACTTTTGGTTACTCAGACTGCCAACCCAAGGAGGAAGCTCTCATTCAACATCCTGGCAGGCAATTACTTCATCTCTGCCAATACACTAAAGTGAGTATTACTGAACTATGGGCTGGCCTCATTGTTAGGCAGGTAGTTAGACATCAGCAAGCCTGAGGGACAAATAGGGAGTGGAGTCCAAAATAGCATACATTGCCAGTTAAGTAAAGAAACAAAGATGTCAATGTGTAATACATTTTTAATCATTTCTTAGGTCTCAGATGTAAGGCCATCCTTCAGAGCACATTGACATTTTTTTTTTTTTTTTTGTGAGTACCAGGGCTCGACCTCAGGACCTCGTGCACCACCAGGTGCCCGTGCCGCTGAGCAATATCACTGGCCCTTTTTTCGTACGTGGGTACTGGGAGTCGAACTCGGGCCCTCACGCTTGCCAGGCAGGTGCTTACGCCACTGAGCCATCTCACCGGCCCGCACATTGACATTTTAGAGCTACACATTGTGTACATTCCTTCTGATACTTGGCCATCTGGCAATCTAACTCCAGAACAAGGCATGCTGCATTCGTGAATACCATAGCCCAGTTCTTTAAAGACCCTTACCCACCTATACACTGTGAGATGGTGATTTGAGGTAAATGGGCCCCTCCATTTCCTTAGAGCTAGCTTTGAATAAATCCTTTTACCTTTTCACCATAATAAATGGTCTACTTTGGTCAGCAGCAAGCAAATGAACTTGAGAGTATGAACCTGAATGGACAATAAGAAGATGACTGGGGTTTGAAGTCTGGATCTGAAATTTAATAACTATGTCCTTGAGAAGCTGGTTAACCATGAGAATAATCAGGTGTGTGAAAATATATATGTACATGTGTGTATGTATGTGTACATATATATAATATAGACTTAAATATATGTATAGGTAACATATATAAAATGAAAATAACTGCCTAGTAAGGTCGTTGTGAGAATTGACTTCAATGTGTGGAAGTACCTGATATATTTTAAGAATTTAATAAAGATTATTTTCCCCCTCCCTTCCTTCCTCTTAAATATTAGTGATTTGTTTTCTGAGATATGGTGATAAAAACTACATAGAATTCAGGGGCAGACACATCATAGCTTTGTTAAAAAAAAGAATGGTTTGTTTTTAGTACTGCTCTTCATGTCTACTCCAATATTTTGTTGATTCATTCATCTTGGGGATAAATAAGTACACAAGGCAACATCCCCTGTGGAATAATATTTGGACAGTTGGGATATCATTATTCTGTATGTATAATTTTGATTAAATACAGCCCGTTGTCTCTGTGTTATCAGGAATATTCACAATGGACTCTAAATTGGAACAAACAATCTCTATTGTGTACATGATGGCCAGAGATTTGTAAATCAACACTCACTGGCTGAGGAAGTGGCAGGGGATCTACCAATTATAGGTTGGTTTCCTCAGAAGGAGGAACCTTTGGTTGATGCAACCAATAAATCCTCTATCTTATTAACATGATTTTCACTTGATTTATTTTAATAGCATAAAATTTCAGAGTTGTAAGGGACCTCAGATGCTACTTGTTATAGGGTCTAGAAGATATGTAAATCTGCTTTACATCACTATTATTAAAAATCTATCACCTGGCTTATGTATGAACATCTGAAGTAATTGGGAACATATCTCCTGCTACAGCCTGGGGCAGTCCTACTGAAGAGAAATGTGTCTACTGCAACTCCCTCTCATTGATCCTAATTTTGTTCTATAGGGAGAAATCAGATTTGCTTAAAAACAAAGAAACCTATATCCAGACACTTAAAGATCTCTTACAACTCAATAATAAGACAAAATCTCAATAAAATGGGCAAAACACTTAGCCAGACACTTCACAAAAGAAGATATACAGATGGCAAACAAGTACATAAAAGATGCTTAATATCATTTGTCATTACAGAAGTACAAATTAAAATCTCAAGGACATACCACTTCATAGACAATAGAATGACAAAATAAAAGCAACAAACTTAAAACATCAAGTAATAATAAAGATTTATAGCAAATGGAATTTTCATACATCACATGTTGTAACATATTTTGACCGTTCCTTATAAAGTTAAACACATACCTGTACTTACTATATGACCAAAAAATGCCATTCCTAGTTATTCACCAAAGAGAAATAAAAAACACTGTGTTCTAGAAAGGCCTGCACGGGGCCAATGAGATGGCTCAGTGGCGTAAGCACCTGCCTGGCAAGCGTGAGGGCCCGAGTTCGACTCCCAGAACCGACATACGAAAAAAGGGCCGGTGATATCGCTCAGCGGCACGGGTGCCTGCTGGTGTGCGAGGTCCTGAGGTCGACCCATGGTACCCACAAAAAAAAAAAAAGGCCTGCATATATTTTTTTATCAGCTTAATTCTAAACAGTCCCGAATTGAAACAAGCCAACTGTCCCTAAACCGGTTAATGAAGAAGAAAATTGTGGCACATCTGTAATACGGATGACTACTCAGCAATAGAAAGTGACAAACTATTCATACATGCAGCAATACAGAAGAATCCTAAAAATTTATACTGCTAAGTGAAAGAAGCCAAATACAAAAGGGCTACATACTGTATGATTCAGTTTATGTAACATTATGAAAGAGATAAAACTACAAGGGACACAAAACAGATCATTAGTAACCAAGGGTAAGGAATGAGAAGATTGCTTGCAAATGTGACAGAAGAAATAATTTGGGGAAATGCAAATATTTTATATCTTGATTGTGGTGGTATTTATATCATTGCATATGTATGTCAAAAGATAGTTAAGGGGCCGGTGAGATAGCTCAGCGGCATAAGCACCTGCCTGGCAAATGCGAGGTCCTGAGGTCGACTCCCGGTACCCATATAAAAAAAAAAAAAAAAAAGATAGTTATATAGCTAGTTTCTTTTAGCTCAAAAAGAAAAGGTTTGTGCTAATATTGTTTGGACAAGATATCATGCTTATATCTTGTACACTGAATAACTACTATGAAGAGAACAATACACAATGTATTAATTATTGTAACTCTCCTACTAACCTGTTTCAAAACTCGGTTTTATTGTAATTTTTACTTTTTTCTCTTAAAAAAATTCATCAACCTGCACACTTGAAGAGTGACTCTTATGGAATATAAATTGTATGTCAATAAAACTGACAAAACCAAAACTCAGAGATCCAAAAATAGGCTTTTTCTTTTGATGTCTTTTCATCTTAGATTTTGTAACATTTAGCAAAACAAATAATTATTCTGACTTCCTAGCTTAATATTTTTATTTTACTCAACATCCACATTCAAATGTGTTGGGAGGTACAGACTGTAGGATCAAAAGCAATGTTGATAGGTACACATCCAGGATGGGAAGCAAAATCATGGCTCTGAAACTGAGCATTGGCTGTACTGTGACTGATATTTCCTCATATATATTGATTTCATCATTTTGATTTAATACGTGCCCCCATCACCCAGCAGCAACTTGATACAAGTGAAGATTGCAAGGGCACGTTAGAAAGGGCACAGGAGCATAGATATATCAGTCCAGTCTGCTGGGGAGAGATAAGTTGAGCACAGGGGAAGTCAGAGCTTTGAAATAGTACATGTAGATGTAACTATATCGAAAGAGTCTTATCAAAGTATGAATGGGAAATATTACTTCTAAGCATATTTACTAAATGATCTGTACAATAGATACCACTAAACTTTACTTCATCCTAAAACCCTGGCAGCATTACAAAGTACTTATATTTCCTACTTTACCCATTTCTATATTGTTTGTGTTTTATAATGGTCTATTACTTTTACAATCAAGAAAAATAGTTTTACTTTTACATTCAGAATTACAGAATTGTCAAATGAATCATAGTATATCTGTACTATGAAATACTCTAGGATCGTTTTAAAAATGCAATACATTTGTTTATACTCGCATAGAAAGACATCTATGATACACTGTCAAGTAAAAAAATAAAGTTGTAGTGTAATAGGCATAGTACCATTCAACTAAAAAATAAGACCATACAACTATACACATCTGTACTCATATGTTTGTATGTAAATGCAGGAAAATATATATAGAAAAATACAAATCGAACTAACAACAGTAGTATTTGTGAACAGGGATAAGAGAGGGAGTAATGCAAAGGAGAACTTAAATTTTTATCTTATATATTTCTGTATTGCTTAAATTTTGAGTAAATAATTATTTTTGTAATAAAATTAATATAAATATTACAAAATCTTTTAGATGTTAGCCTTTAAAAGAGTCACTTTTCCCCAAACTTTCATTATAAACTTACAATATAAAGTATAAAATAGTATATTATTATTTTTAAAAATTAAATTTATTTTAAGTGATGTATTAAAAACACAAATATCATACATACTACTGGGGCACTATGATGTTTCAATCCAAGTATATATTGTATAATCAGTTTAAACATATCTAACTTTTATCTCTTCACTATGAAAACTTAAAAATCATTTCTTCTACATTTTTAATATACAGTACATAATTACTATCTATAGTCAACCTATTTTACAATAGCAAACAAAAACTTACTCTTACCTAATTTCACTGTACTACCCATTCACCAACCTTTCTCTATCCCTTGCTTTCATCTACTGTCCCCAGCCCCTGCCAACCACTATTCTATTCTCAATTTCAACAAGATCAACTATTTTATATTCTACATATAAGTGAAAATTGGGGTATGTCTTTCCGTGCCTGGCTTATTTCGCTTAACATAATGACCTGCAGTTCCATCCATGTTGTTGCAATGACAGGATTTCATGTCTGAATAGTATTCTATTATGTATATGTACCACATTTTCTTTATTAGTTCATTAGTTGGAGGGAAGTTAGGAAGTTTCCATTTCTTCACTATTGTGAATAGTACTACCATGAACATGGGAGTGCTGATGTCTCTTCAACACACTGACTTCAATCCCTTTGGATGTTGATCCCGGAGTGGGATTGCTGGATCATATGTAAGGCCTAAGTTTTAATTTTTTGACAAACCTCCATACTGATTTTCATAATAGTTGTGCTAATTTACATTCCCACCAACAGTGTGTAAGGGTTCCCTTTTCTCCACATCCTTGCTAGCAATTATTTAGCTTTTGTCTTTTCAGTAATAGCTGTTACTGGAATGAGATAATATCTTGTTGCAGTTTTGATTTGCATTTCCCTGCAGATCAGTGATGTTGAGCATTTTTTCACATGCATATTGGCTATTCGTGTGTCTTCTTCTGAAAAATGTCTATTGAGATCTATTGCCTATTTTTAATTGGTTTATTTGGTGTTTGTTTGTCTGTGTTTTGCTGTTAAGTTTTGAGTTCTTAACTTCTGGAGTCTAGATCAAAGTGTTGGCAGGGTTGTTTCCTTCTAAGGCCTCTCTCCTTCCACAGCTGGACATCTCCCTGTGTCTTCATGTGGTCTGTACCTATCTTGTTCAAATTTCCTTCTTTTATAAGAGCACCAGTCATATTGGGTTAGGGCCCACCCTAATGACCCCAATTTAACTTAATTATCTCTTTAAAGGCCCTATCTCAAAATACAGTCACATTTTGAGGAAATGAGAGTTAGGACTTCATGTATGAATTTTGAGGGTTCTCAAGCTGGCCTGCAATAATTTTATTATTCAGAAAGTACATCAATTTAAGAGAAGGTAAATAATTATAATCATTTTAATTTTAAGAAAGAAACCAGACAGTTTAGTAAGCAATCCATTAAAAACACAAGTAGGGCCAGTGATATAGCTCAGCAGCATAAGCGCCTGCCTGGCAAGCATGAGGTCCTGAGTTCGACTCCCGGTACCCGCATTAAAAAAAATACACAAGTAAATTTGTGTTGAGAATGAGTTAATCTTCTGTTTAAAATGATTTTTAAAGATAAGCAACTGTGGACAATGCACTACTCTTAATTTATGTGGATTGTGTGGTGTTTTATGCCTAATGTCCATCATCTCATTGTGATGTTCATCTTTTAGTCTCATACATTGTTGGGCTCTACTAAATTCATAACCTCCAGCTCAACGCAGATCTTCATTTCAAGAGTAGAGATAGGAAGTTTTGCTGATGAAGATCTTCAAAATATGGATAGTATTAGGCTGAGTGAAGTGAGATCATCTTTGCAACACACAAAATCAAAAGAAATACGTAATTATTGTGTTTTTAGTAAGATCTATGGAAAAAGGTAAAAAAAAATCTTTTAAAAATTTCTGAGTCCAATATAACCAAGGTTGACATAAAATGTAATATGCTAAACTGTGGCTCAGATAACCTGGGCTTTAGTCCTTTCTGAAACTAGAATCAACATGACTAGGTCAACATATTTTACTTCTTTGAATCTCAATTGTTCTACCCATACAATATGAATGCATGAATTTTGACAATCTATCCATAAGAGGAGTTACAAGGAATTGTAGTCCTGAAGTATGTTATACATCTTAGAAGAAAGATCTTTCAGGTCATCTCCAATATTAACAATCATACATTTATAATATTTGCTACTATTTATCTTGTATTTATAATGTGCCAGTCACTATGTTCAGATATTTACATATATCATCTCATTCATGCTCAAAATAACCATGAAAGGCAATTATCACCTATATTTCACAGAGGAAAAAGTGAGACTTAGGCCAAGTTGCCCAATATTATATATTTGGTATTTGGCAAAGTTGATTTGATTCCAGGTAGGTCTAACACCAAAGTCTTTCATTATTTGCTACTGTTACAGTTCTCTTAACAGTCTATTATAGATTGAAATTTATCAGGTAATATTTGTATTAGTTTATTCAACTGCATTAGTTTCCTAGAGCTGTGGTAACAAATCCTGATGCATAAAAAAGTAACAACTGACATTGTTAATACTTAACATTTACAAAGCATACTAGTGCTGTATACTTTCCCTAGCTTACAGTGAATCCATAAGATGTTATTAAACTAGCTTCATTTTATAAAAATGGATGTTCGGACAGCTGAGTTACTTTCCAAGATGACAGAGTTAGTAAATGAGTGTTAGAACTTCAGTTTAAATCTTCTGTCTCCTAAATCCTGCACTTTGTCCCATTATACTAATTTTATTCTTTATTGTGTTGATAAATTCAAGAATTATAAGGAGAAAGTGCTTTGGAATCACAGAATCCTAGAGACAGAAGAAACAATTAAAGTCATATGTTTCTGCAAGAATCTCTTAGAGAACTCAAACTTGACAATTGGATCCATACTACCAGTAAAGTGTCAAACTGAGGCAGGCTTACAAATGGCGCTTCGCACTGGTGTAAAGTTAAGTTCATTGATAACATGCAAAAATGAACACATGATATTTTAGACACTGGAAAAAAGCAATCGAGCTTCGAGGTTCTGAGTAAGAAACTAAGCTAAGTAAAACTAAATTGAAAAGTAAAATGCAAATGCAGGCTTGCTTAAAGGCATAGGCTTTGAGGTCAGACATTTTGGATTTGAAGACTACCACTCACTGGTTAGATGACCTGGGATATGTTACTTGACCTCTCTAAATTTCAGTTTCCTTCCACATAAAATGGACATAAGAATACATACATCATTCTGTTGGTATAAGTATTGAAGAACATAATGTATATACAATACTTAGTAGGGTAACTGGCATAGTAAATTGTAGTTTTCAATAATATGAATACTATTGTTGTTATTCTTCTTGTGGTAGAGCATCACCTAAGTCCCCAATCAACTTGTCTTGAAAGTTTGTTGTGAAAAATATTTATTTATTTATTATTTAATATTTGCATACAAAAGATGATTTTTGACCTTAAGAACCACACTTAAGAATAAAAGGCAGCACGCCATGGTAGTGTACACCTGTAATCCCAACTACTTGGGGCCAAGGCAAGAGGACTGAAAGATCAAGCCCAGCCTGGACAACTTAACAAGACCCTGTCTTAAAATAAAAGCTAAAAAATAGAAAGGGGCTTAGGATGTAGTTCAGTGCAAAGTCTCTGGGTTCAGTCTCCAGGACCACCCACACGCATGTGCGTGTGAGCACGTGCACACACAAAAGTAATAGGCAACTTAGGACTTACTCTAATGACAATACTACTAAACATTTATTGAGTCATGAGAATGTGCTTTGTTCACTTCTATTCTAAATACTTTATATGCATTAACTCACGTTTTTACAACAACTCTGTGAATTAGGTAGTATATTTCTTTTCTATATACAAGTGAAACAAGCACAAGGAGGTAAAATAATTTATTACAAAGTGGCAGCACCAGAATTTGAATCCACAATTCCAGCTCTAGAACTCACATTTTAGCTACTAGAACCCCCATTTTTAACTAGCTCTAGAACCCACAGTTTTAACTACTATAGTCTATTGTCTCCCAAGCACACTGTTCTGTTGTCTCTGCATCCAATGCTTCTGCTACATGACTAATAGCAAACTAGGGCTTTTAAAGTAGGTAAGTTAGTGTGGTGTAACAATTAATTCCCACGAAGTGAGAATTAAAAGTGGCAATACAAAGTGGCTATAAAAATATTCTGGCTATTACTGATGAAATAATGTAAAGCTAAAGGTTTGTTGAGAATCTTAGTTTATACTTTAGAAAACTGGCATACATTGCAGGTGAAACTAAAATGGTGGTGATGAGTGAAGATAAGCACAGTAAATCTACTGGAACTCTTATGGGATGAAGAACATGGCCCTTGCAGCCCCCTCTAAGGCCTTTATCCCTTGAACAGTGATGGATTGGGAAGAAATGCCAGGTACTTAGGAAAATAGTGATGAGTCAAGATACAGGCAGTGGTGTTGAACCTATGGCTCCCATCCTGCAGCAGGCTGATTATATCATTGAAAGTTCAAAAAGGTTCACCATTACTGGAATAAGGTCACTGTGGCAGACAGATTGGTTACCTATGTCCTCTACCATATATCCTGGTAATTTCCAATTTCTTTCCTATAGCCAAAGGGACACTGAAATTATATTTTGTTGTATTTCTTGTTAAGCTTCCTTAACACCATCATCCTAAACTTTCCAATCACCTAAGTGTTTCTGGGAAAGTTGCTTAATTTATAAGCATTTATGTGATTTAGTTTTAGATAGAAGGAAACAGTCCTGACCAATATAATTTACAACATCTACTTACCTTTTTCTGCTGGGCTCAAAACAGTCACTGTGAAAAGAGTGAGGGAGAGAGCAAGAGAGATCAAAATTAGTGATATTTATGTTCTTCTAACTTATTTTCCACAACATCATTTTTGAGCAATTTATACAATGATACCACTATCCTAAGAGAAAGAAAGACAAGGATGATTAGATTCCATTCTTGGCTAATTCCTTCATCTCAGACCTTCAGCAATTAAGAATTTCCATTCATTCAAAAAATATAGGTATAACCTTTTTAAAAAAAAAAACAACGAACAGGCCGGTGAGACAGGTCAGAGGCATATGTGCCTGCCTGGCAAGCGCGAGGGCCCAAGTTCGACTCCCGGTACCCACATATGAAAAAAGGGCCGGTGATATTGCTCAGCGGCACGGGCACCTGCTGGCGCGTGAGGTCCTGAGGTCAATCCCCGGTACCCACCAAAAAAAAAAAAAAAAAAACAAAAAAAAAAACAAAAAAAAACAGAAACACCTAAGCTGTATTACATAGCATTAAGAACTTCAAAGCTGATAAATCAGGAGGTGATTAAAGATGCATATTTATTATTATTATCTCTGAACTAAGATTTTACAGAATATCAGAAGTAGAATAAGATTTAGTGATTATCAGGTTTATTTTACAAATGGGGGGGATAACTGGAGCAGTATCAAATGATTTGCTTAATATCATAGAGCAAGTTAGTGGTAGAGTTGGGACTAAAGTCTACCTTCCAGAACTTTTGCCACATAACGTTTTTGCCTCTCTCAAACTTTCCTTGCCAGCTTAATGTGAGCTATTCATTACCTTTGTTCAGAATGCCATTTGTACATAATGATGCTTACCTGTTTTTATTCAGTACCACCATCTGTGTGCACTTATACTAGATGCTAAGTTAAACAGCAATTACAAGACATAGTTCTCAGTCCTGAGAAACTGTTAAAGTAAGATTGTTTTTGTACATAATAATGAACAGTAAAGGGTCAGAAAAATGTGGAAAAATCAAACAGTGAATGAAAACTATGTTCTAGGTGCTATTCTTTTAGGCCCTTCATCAGTCATACTTTCTTTTTATATGTAGGAATACTTCAGTGAGTTTTAAATAGTTCTTTTCTTAATGATCGTTTGAATGAACATTGTTAAAACTGTTATATTTTGTGCTAAAACTCTGACCACATAATGATTTTTCTATTTTCTAATACATTAGCCTAGAGACTGGTACCAAGTCCTTGTTTATTTTTCCAGTTAAAGAATCCTAGTTCTGGGGGCCGGTGAGATGGCTCAGTGGTGTAAGCGCCTGCCTGGCAAGCACGAGGTCCTGAGTTCAACTCCCGGAACCCACATATGAAAAAAGGGCCAGTGATATCACTCAGTGGCATGGGCACCTGCTGGTGCACGAGGTCCTCAGTTCAACCCCCGGTACTCAAAAAAAAAGAAAAAAAAAAATCCTAGTTCTGAATGCACGCAAGAAGCACATATTCTGACAGTATAAATACAAGTGTGAATAAGAAGACTTGATGAGTCATCTTGGGATTTTATGATTTTGTACAAGCATGTTGCATGACTGAATCAGTTCCATGAGGTTTTGAATTGGGCTAATAATATCTCTTTAAAATGGACTGAAAGAGAACAGAGTGGTTTGGACACCAATCTTAATAAAACATAGCTGCTCTTTGTTGTACCTCCTTCTACCTCAGCCTGGACACTCGCTTTATTTATTATTTTTAGCTGATACATCAAAAAGGTGCACATATTATTGGAGTATAAAAAATGTTTGATACATGCATATACTGTTTATATCACTTTAAACATTTTTAAATAAGAAGGGGAGGTCCTAACTCCCACTTGCTTGGCTGTTTGCTACAGTGCTGTGGGTAAGAGAAGATCACCAATACTTGTAGATATTGGGATGAAATAATGTGTAAATAGAGAATGAATGAGAAGTGAATTTAAGAACTCTTACATGTAAGTGGGATTGATTTACATGATCTAAGAACAGAGATACAATCAATGGATAAGAGCTTCAAGTTATCAAATTTTAGCTCAATATAAGAAAAGGTAATGTTGAAGAAGAAGAGGAGGAAGATGGTGAAAATGATCACCAGCTTTGGGAAGGAGCAAGTATCCCATTACAAACACTTGAAAATGTTGTAGAGGACTTTCAGACACTAGTTTGGCAGTGGACTTGCTTTTTTTTTTTTTTTTTTTGTGGGTACTGGGGGTCAACCTCAGGACCTCGCGTGCCAGCAGGCGCCCGTGCCGCTGAGCAATATCACCGGCCCTTTTATTGTATGTGGGTTCTGGGAGTTGAACTCGGGCCCTCGTGCTTGCTAGGCAGGCGCATATGCCGCTGAGCCATCTCACCAGCCCTGGACTTGCTTTTTAAGTCTTTTCACCCCCTGAAATTCTGTAAGGATCCAATATGTCAAAGGGAAAAATATTTTCTTGCAAAATTCCTTGTTGGAAGAAAATTATGTACTGCTGAAAAAGAAAAATGCCTTATTCTAAAAGATTGTGACACTTAGTCGTTTTTCCTTTTCTTTATTTTTCTAATACTGTACTACTTTTTACACTACTAAAGGAAGAGGCTAAAATACTTTAATCATATTTAAAATGAAAATGTAGGACTTTTTTAAACTTTTTAGAAAACTTTTAGAAAATGAATCCTTTATCATGAATCTCTTGGGTAAATATACATTTAACCAATTCTAGGGGTAACTTGCCATACATGATTATAAAGTAATGTGGTGATATATGTAATTACATCTATTCTGTTTCTTCAAATTTCAGTTCACTACTGGGGAGTTATTTGACTGAAGTTATCATCAAATAGTTTTTTGCATTGTCTCTCCTCTTTTCCTCTCATTTATTTACTTATTCTTTGCAATGAGGTGTGAAGAAAATTATGAAAAGGTGGAGTACACAGAATAATATACAGACAACCGGGTTAAAACCAAAGCATATGTCACGACTTCTTTTAGGTAGATGTATATTGTATTTTCAGAGAAGGGTACAAGTAGAATAAACCTAATCTGTGCCATAATGATGATGAACAAATATACTAGAAAGGACATGAAAGAAACTCTACAGCAGTGCTTTGAAGCTGGAAACATAATGAGATCAGGTCATTTAAAATTTCTAGTAGAAACATTTTAAAAAGCTAAAAAAAATCAAATGAAATTAATTTTATCATATATTTTATTTAGTCAAATATATAAAAATAACTTCAACATGTTATCCATATATAAATTATTGAGTCTTGTTTTTATTCTTTTTTGTACTAAGTTTTCAAATGGTGGTATTTTATGCTTCAAGAACATTTCAATTCAGATGCTACATATGTGGTACCTAATAGACATATAGGGCTAGTGGCTAATGAATTATTATATTACAAAAGGACTTGTGAAAGGACAGCAGGAAGTTCAAAAATGTAGGAATCCAGTGTGATGAGTGCTTCTGAACAACATGAAATTCTCTTTAAATTAATGACATAATTGGGAAGGAAGTTTATCATATTAATGTGTAGCACATATTTAGTATGTATTTACCTTCTTGGTCTGACACTTGTTCTTTGACCTTGGGCAAGTTAATCAGTCTGTACCTCAGTTTCCTCAT
Source organism: Erethizon dorsatum (assembly GCA_028451465.1). Lineage (NCBI taxonomy): Eukaryota > Metazoa > Chordata > Mammalia > Rodentia > Erethizontidae > Erethizon > Erethizon dorsatum. The sequence goes on from CM051842.1 coordinate 63,523,643, forward strand.
GCATGAGGATAAAATTATTTATGTTATCAGGTTGTTTGCTTAAATGATAATAGAAGTGTTAAATACTTGGGTAATATAATTATCACTTTTCTGAGAAAGGTGATTTGTTCAATAAGGTTAGGATTTACAATAAATTTAGGATAAAATAAATGTGATTATAAAAAGTTGTAGATACCTGAAGTTACATATGATAGCTTTAATATAATTTATTCAATATCAAAATGAATGACTGATTTCCAGTTTTCCCCTTAGATATTTTTTATTTTTTATTTATTTTTTATTTTATTTTATTTTTTTTGTGGGTACCGGGGGGTCGACCTCAGGGCCTCACGCGCCAGTAGGTGCCCATGCCGCTGAGTGATATCACCGGCCCCTTTTTCGTATGTGGGTTCTGGGAGTCGAACTCGGGCTCTCGCGCTTGCCGGGCAGGCGCTTAAGTCGCTGAGCCATCTCACCGGCCCAGATATTTTTTAGATAGTAGATTAAGAGAGGGAATAGAATTTCACTTAGGGAACTGAGATACACTTATGATTATACTTTGCTTGTTGGAAGCAAGCTAATCATCCCAGTCTGTATTTATCTCTCTGGAATATAGATACTAGTAATTAATTTATTTTTGATTCAGTTACTCTTAAACTTGGATGATCTTGATAATTACTTAGGGAACAGGATAACAATACAGATTCCAGGGCCTCTTTCACATAATCTCTGGATAGAGGCACAGGAATTTGTATTTTAAAAATTCAGCAAATGATTCTAATTTCATCCAGATTTAAGAACCAGTAGATTTATATTAGAAGTTTGGTATTATATCTTGCCAGTCATGTGTGATACAAATGGATGACTTATATAAAACTATTTTAGATGTGGTAATATGTAGTATAATTCATGTAGGCTTGAATGGATAGCTTTTATTTCTGTAGAAACTTGGTTTCTAGAAAATGGTCCTTTTAGCTTTTTGCTTTTTTTTTTTTCAGTTTCCATTTCTTCTGATTCTCTTCGAAGAATTTCTGCCCTTTGAGCAGAATTAGTTCCCAGAATGTTTATTTTTAACCTCAAAATGCATACTATTGTCACCAAAAATGGCAAGGTAGGGAATTCTGGAGTTCCATCTCTACCTAAGAGCAGGGAAGGAGCTGGCAAAACTATCTGAATCAACTTTTGCTGAATTCTGGAATCTGGTAAAAACTTAAAACAGCCAGAGGAAATATTTGGTAAAAGTGCTATTGCTTTGTATTAAGTGAATGCTATGACATTTAAAATTGACAGCCTATTATCCTCCAAATCCCATAGCAGTAGGGGCTATGAGGATGGCACCCTTATAGGCCTGGTGCTGGTTTCTAATGCCAGAGGAAGCAATAAGGATCCTATTCTCAAGTAATTGTGGTTGTGAGCCTCAATCATCTGGTGACTTTCTCAAAGACCAATGCAAAGGCTTCCATGTGTTTTGTCTGATTGAGAATATTTCTAGGGCTGGGCCACATTCCTGGGTGGTTTTTCCAGAAGTATTGAGAGGCACAGCAACCTTGAGGAAAGATCATCATTTGACAATGGACAGAACAAAGAACTGGGTAAAGGAGGTTAACAAAGGAGATAGGTGAGGTAATCGGGTATTTAAGTGCTATCATGTGTATCACAGAAGTGAGAAGACATGCAGACACCCAGGATAGTATGCATGCTCAGAAAACCCTGAGAAGACACTAAGCTTTCACCTTTACCTGAACTTTAGGTCCTGTACAAGAGGAAGTGAATGCTAAGGTACAATAGTAATCCACCTGGTTGAGAGTAGAAGGAGTACTCTGACACAAAGCCAATCTACAAAAGTCTGGGAGATTATATTTTTCTTCTTTTTCATTATTTTTTAACCCAGGCATTCACAAAATCTCTGTGAAATCACTAGCTAACCTCATCTTTAAAGAACAGAGAATTCAGAGACCACATATGACAAAGAATATATTTTTAAAAAATATAGATAAGAAAAATTGCTATACATTCAAAGAACAATGCACAATAGGCAGCAACAACAACCACCAGAGGAGAATCTGATTTCTAGAGTTGCCACTTTATAACATTGAAAATGTCCAATTTTCAACAAAAAAAATTAGAAGGTGTGCAAAGAAACTGAACAGTGTGGCCCATTAACAGGAAAAAAAGAAATCACTAAAAACGGTCCATAAAGAAGCCCAGGCAATGGACTTAGACAAAGGCTTAAATCAACATTCTTAAATATTCTTGAAGAGCTAAAGAAAATCATGGAAAAAGAACTAAAGGAATCCAGGAGAATTATATCTCACTAAGCAGAGAATATAAATGAAGAGATAGAAATCAGAGAAGAAAATGAATAAAAATTTTAGATCTGAAAAAGACAATAAAAGGCTAAGGCAAGAGGACAGCAAGTTTGACCCCTGCCTGCACAACTTAGCAATTTAGTGCGTCCCTGTATAAAACCTAAAAATGCTGGGGATACAGGTCAGTGTGAAATCTTAGGTTCAATCCCCAGTACCAAAAAAAAAAAAAAAGGTAAAAAGAAAAATTCTCTAGAGAAGTACAATAGCAGCTTTAAGCAGACAGAAATAATCACTTATCGTGGAGATAGGTCAGTTGAAATTAATCTGAGGAGGAGAATGAGAAAATAATGAATAAAAATGAACAGAGACTATGAGACCTGTAGGACACCATTAAGTGTAGTAACATACATAGGAAAATGAAGATATATGTATATAGAGACATAAAATATATATAACGAATGTTTAATTTTTAAAAAAAAATTATTACGCTAAAAGACACACTTTTAAATCCTCCATTAATCCTCCTCAAAATACTCCCCAATGCTTTGAACATGCTTATTCCATCATTCTTGCCATTTTCTGAAGCAGTTCTAGAAGTCCTCTTTCATAACTGTCTTTATGAGGTGTGATCAAACATACAGTAAAGTGCCATCCAACAGAAAGGCAGCCTCCTAAAAATATTACACTGTGTCCTCTTCCACATTATTCACTGTATCTAGCACCCTGTGGCTTCTGGCTCTTCCCTAAAGTCAAAATGACAATGAACGGTAAATGTTTTGCATTGATGCAGGGCACTGAGACAACCATGACAATACAACTAGAGTTGTTCATAGAAGAATTTTTTCAGAACTACTTCAAAAAGTGGCAAATGTGTGTTTGAAGTGAGGGAGAGCATATTGAGGGGAACTAATGGCAATGTGTCTTTTAGTGTAATAAATTAATAAATGTTGGTAGGGGTATGGACTCATAGGGAATAGAATAAACTCACAGAACTAGAGAAAACATTCCTAAAATTCACTTGGAACTATCTAGAATAGCAAAAAACAATTCTCAGGAACAAAGGCAAGGTAGGGGGCATTACATTTCCTGACTTGAAGTTATACTACAAAGCTACTGTGATAAAAACAACATGGTACTGGCAATAAAACAGACTTGAGGATCAATGGAACAGATTAGAAGATGCAGACACAACTCCAAACACACTCAAACACCTTATCTTTGACAAAGGAGCCAATCATGTTCACTAAAGAAAGATAGCTTCCTTAATAAATGGTGCTGGGAAAATTGGCTTTCCACATGCCGAAGACTAAAACTAGACCCATGTCTATCACCATGTACTAAACTAAAATTGAAATGGATCAAAGACCTAAATATTAAAGAAGAAACACTAAATCTGCTGGAAGACAGAATAGCCAGAACTCCCGAAGACATAGGTGTAGGCAAAGATTTCATGGACGAAACCCTGACCACACAGGAAGTAATACAAAGAATCAATAACTGGGATCCCATCCTATTAAAAAGTTTTTGTACAACAAAAGAAATCACCAACAGAGTGAAAAGACAACCCACAGATTGCAAAAAAATTTTAGCCAGTTTCTCCTCAAAGGACTAATATCTAGAACATATAAAAACCAAAAAATAAATAAATAAATAAATAAATATCCCCTAAATTCAAAGATCCAATCCAGCAATGGGTATCTGGTAGGAATACACACTTCCCAGGTGAAGAAGTACAAATATCAAATAAATATATGAAAAAATGTTCAACATCACTAACCAGAGAGATGCAAATTAAAACAACACTGAGATTCCATCTCACCCCAGAAAGAATGGCTATCAACAAAAAACAATGGCTATCAACCAATAACAAACGCTGGAGGGGATGTGGGGAAAATGGAATCCTCCTCCCTTGTTGGTGAGAGTGTAGTTTGGTGCAGCCACTGTGGAAATCAGTGTGGAAATTCCTCAAAAAACTAGGACTAGAGGTCCCATTTGATCCAGCTATTCCCCTTCTTGGTATCATCCCAAAAGAATTAAAAGAATCATACCACAGTGATATATGTGCACCCATGTTTATAGCAGCTCAGTTTGCAGCAGCTAAATCTTGGAAACAACCCAAAAGCCCAAAACTAATAAATAGTTAAGAAAAGATGTAGTATTTTTTGTATAATGGAGTATTACTCTGCCATAAAGAAGGATAAACTTGAGACACTTATTGCTAAATGGATAGACCTGGAGGCCATACTCTTAGGTGAAATAAATCAGACATACATGTGTAAATATTGCATTATCTCACTGGTGCCAGAAACTGAAAGTGTAAATAACAACCAAATTGTACAAGAGATATGGTAAAATGAGAAGAAATTGTTCAAAAGGAAAGGGGAACAAGGGGGGTTGGGGGAAAGGAAGGAAGGGGAAAGAAAAAAATGAGAAAAGAAGAATAAAATTGAAACAGAGCTTAGTGAATGAGGAGCGGAAGAGGGGTTTAAGGGAGGGCAGGGTTATTGGGAGGGGAAGAAAGACAAATCAAGGTATATCATGTACAAGTACAAATTCCCTATGATGAATGTGATTGTTGTATACACCTAAAATGTACCAATAAACATAATTAAATAACCCCCCAAAAAAAACACAAAAGATTTTTTTAATATACAAAGGAATACTACTCAGCCATAAAGAAGGATAAGCTTGAGACACTTCTAGCTAAATGGATATACCTTGAGACCATACTCTTTTTTTTTTTGTACTGAGAACTGAACTCAAGACCTTGAGCTTGACAGGCAGGCACTGTGACACTGAGCTATATCCCCAGCCCAGAGACCACACTCTTAAGTGAAATAAATCAGACACACATGTTCAAATATCACATGGTTTCTTTGGTGTGAGAGACAGTAAGTGTTAATAAGGAACAAAATGTATAATAGACATTGGGAAATGGGAAGAAAATGTTCAAATGAGAAGGGGAACAAAGGAGGGGGAAGGGGAAAGGAAAAAATGGACAAGAATAACAGAATAGAAGGAAAAATGGAACGAAGTTTTTGTTAATAAGGAGGGAAAGAAGGGATTGAAGGGAGGGTAGGTGAATGGGAAAAAAAGAAGAATCAAGATATATCATGCACCAGATACAAATTCCCTATGATGAATGTTATCATTATGTATATCTAAAATGTAACAATAAAATAAAAATTAAAATAAAACAATACAAAAGAACTGAAATAATACCTTGCCTCCTGTCATCTTGCTACAGAATGAAACTAGAAATCAATTGCAAAAGATACCACAGAAACTATGCAAGCACATGAGATTAAATAATATATTTCTGAATAAAAAATGGTCCAAGGAAATCAGGGAAGATATGAAAATATTCCCAGAATCAAATGACAATGTCAGTACAATATACCAAAATTTGTGGAACACAATGAAAGCAGTTTTAAGTACATCTAAATCTCTGAGAACCTACTTTGGAAAAGTAGAATATTACCAAATAAATAACTTAATGATGCATTTCAAGTTCCTAGAAAAACAAAAGCAATTCAAATTCAACACTTGTAGAAAGAAAGCAAGTATAAAGATTAGAGTGAAAAACCAATGAAATTGAGACTTAAAAAGCAATACAGATGATCAATGAATCAAATGGTTCTTTGAAAGGAAAAAGATCAATAAACCGACAGTCAAACTTATCAAAAGAAGCAAAGACTCATGTCAATGTAATTAGAAATAAAAGAGGAAAAATCACAATGGATATCTGGAAAATATACAGGATTATAAGAAACTATTTTGAAAACTTATATTTCAACATATTGTAGAATCTAGAAGAAACAGATATTCCTAGATACATATAACTTACCAAAATTGAACCAAGAATACATAAAATACAATTAGACCAATAATAGGAAAGGAGACTGAGCCAATAATAAAAACTCTACCAACTACGAAAAGCCCCAGACCCAGTGGATTTCATGCTGAATTTTACCAGAACTGCAGAGAAGAACTAACACAAATACTTCTCAAACTCTTCAATTAGATTGAAAGGAAAGGAACACTGTCAAACTCATTTCTTGAAGCCAGCATTACCTTGATACCCAAACTGGACAATGACTCAACAAAAAAGGAAAACTACAGGCCGATCTCCTTAATGAACACAGATGCAAAAATCCTCAACAATATACTTGCAAACAGAATGCAACAAATCATTAAAAAGGTCATATATCATGATCTTTAGCTTCATCACAGGGATGCAAGGATGGTACAACATGCGGTAATCAATACATCTAATACACCATATAAATACAAATAAGCCTAAATATCACATGACTATCTCAATAGATGCAAAAAAGCCTTTGACAAAGTCCAAGATCCATTCATGATAAGAAACCCTGATGAAAACAGATGTAGAAAGATCTCATCTCAAAGTTATAAAAGCCACTCATGACCCACCCACAGCCAATATCATACTAAGTTGGGAGAGACTGCAAGCATTCCCCTTGAAATCAAGAAAAAATACAAGGGTGCCCAGTGTAACCATTCAATCTGGCAAGAGAAATAAATAAAATGGATACAAAAAGGAAAAGAAGGAGTTAAACTATCTTTATTTGCAGATGACATGCCTCCTTACTTAAAAGACCCCCCAAAAAAAAGTCCACCAGACTTATTAGACTCTTAGAGCTAATAAGCAAATTCAGCAAAGTGGCAGGATACAAAATGAACACAGAAATCATTAGCATTCCTGTAAACCACTAAGAAACCAACTGAGAAAGAAATCCGGAAAACAGTTCCCTTTATGGTATATACAAAAAAAGTTAAATACTTAGGAATCAAACCAGCCAAGGAAGTAACAGACCTTCATAATGAAAACTATAATATTCTGGAGATATTGGAGAGGATATTAGAAAATGGAAAGACATCCCTGTTCTTGGATAGAAAGAATCAATACTATCAAAATGGTCACATTACCAAAAATAAGATATAGATTTAATACAATTTCAATCAAAATGCCACCACCATTCTTCACAGAACTAGAAAAAAAGAAAACATCCTAATTTATATGGAAGAAGAAGAGACCCAGAATAAACAAAGCAAATTTGATCCAAAAAAGCAAAATGAGAGACATAATGATACTGGATTTCAAGTTATATTACATATCTACAGTAATAAAAATGGCATGATACTGACACAAAATAGACATGTAGACCACTGGAATAGAATAGAAGACACAGAAGCCCATGCACACTTAGCTATCTGATCCTTGATAAAAGGGCTAAAAACAAATGGTAGAGAATAGATAGCTTCTTTAACAAATGTTCCTGGGAAAATTGATTTTACAGGTGTAGAAGAAAGAATCAAGACCTATATCTCTCAACATGCACTAAAATCAAATCAAAATGCATCAAAATCCTAGATATAAAAACACAAGCACGAAATCTGCTGAAAGATAAAACAGGTAAAACACTTAAAGACATAAGTACAGTCAAGGACTTCCTGAAAACAACTGAAATTGCACAAGAAATAATTCTAAATATCAACACATGGGATTATATCAAGTTGAAAACCTTCTGCACAGCAAAGGAAACAACCAAAAGAGTGAAAAATCAACCTAGAGAATAGGAGAAATATTTAGCTGGCTACTCATTGGATAGAGGACTAATACCTAGAATATCTATATGAAGGATTTAAAAAAAATGACAACAAAAACAAAAGACCCTCTGAAAAAATAGGCAATCAGAATGAATAGACACTTTTCAAAAGAAGTACAAATGGCCAATAAACACATGAAGTAGAAGATGCTTAGCCTCTTTGGTCATTATGGAAATGCAAATCAAAATAAAACTTAGATTCCACCTCATTCCAGTAAGAATGGCTATGATCAAGGACTCAAAAAACAACAAATGCTGGTGAGGTTCTGGGTAAGGAAAGTTTCTATATTGTTGGTAAAATGTAAATTAGTACAACCACTGTGGAAATCAGTATGGAAAGATACTGAAAAACTAAAACTAGAAATTCCAATTGACCCAGCTATAACTCTCCTGGGTATATTCAAAAAAGAACTAAAGTCATCATATTACAATAATACATACGTACCCATGATTATAGCAGCACAATTTACAATAGCTGAATTGTGGAAACAGCCTACATGCCTATCAACAGATGAATGAAAATGTGGTGTATATATACACAATCGAGTACTACTCAGCCTTAAAGAATGATACATTTGAGATATCCGTAGGAAAATGGATGGATCTTGAGACTAAAATGTGAAGTGAAATAAATCAGACACAGAAAGCTAAATATCACATAGTTTCTCTTATATGAGAAACCAAAAATGTAAATAATTTAAAGCGCGAAATAAAGGAGAAATTACAGGAAACAACATTTCTGAGAATGCTTAAGCGACCTGAGAAAGAGAGAGAGAGTATGGTAAGGAGGGGAAGGGAATCCAAAAAGAACAACATATGACATATATATTCTAATTCCCCAAAGCAAATGTAATTATGATGTGTCACAAACATATTGCAACAAAATAAAAAAGAAACAATACATTTCAACAACAAAAAGACAACCTAGCTTAAAAGTCCCAATTAAAAATGGGCAATAATTTGAAGAGATAATTTTTCAAAGATACACAAATGACCAATAAGTACATAAAAAGATGTTAAACCTCTTTACTCATTAGGTAAATGCAAATAAAACCACCAAGAGATATCATTTCACACGCATTAAGTAAATTATAATTTTCAAAAATGGAAAGCAGCAAGTATGGAAGTGGAAAAATTGGGACTTTCCTACATAGTTGGTGGAAATGTAAAATGTTGCAGCCACTGTGGAATATAGAAGTTCTTGAAAAAAATTAAACATAAAACCATGTAGCCCACTAATTCACACCCTTCTCCCTGGTATATACTCAAAAGAATTGAAGACAGATATTCAAATACTTGTGCACAAATATTCACAGCAGCACTATTCAGATTAGATAACAGGCAGAAATCATCCAAATGTCTTTTATAGATGAATGATAAATTGTGGCATACACGTAAAATAGAATATTATTCAGCCATAAAAAGAGTGAATTAGGAGTTTTGAAAAATGGCAGAGCAGTGACTTCCAGCAACTCACTTTTTCTCTAGGACAAATTGCCTACAGTATGGAAAACTACAACTTAGGAACCAAAGCGAGTGGAGGGCACACGGAAACCATGAGGGAACTGACTGAAGAGAAGAAAATCAAAGTGATACAGAAGAAATAGCTCACTGCTGCAGATCAGAGACCAAGGCACCAAGGAGAGCAGTTGTGTAGCCACCAGCCAGGAGGCAGTGAAAACAAGTTTTCTGCTCATGGAGATCTGGACTGGGAAAGTCTTATGCAGTTGGAGGGAGCAGAGAAAATGCAAGCCACTCTTTCCAAAGTGATGCCCACCCCCCAGTCAATGGTAGATGAATGATGGTGGAGCGGCACCCCAGCACACAGTTACACAGAACAGAAGTGCGAGGGGTCGCCATTTTATTTAGGAAAGGACTCAGGGCTTAAACTTTGGTTGCAGAAGAGTTGCTTCACTGCCAGTTTCCCTGAGTGGAATGAAGGAAGGGCACTCTAGTCACAGTGGACTGGTGGCAGTTGGACAGCAGACTGGGGGATATTTTGCTGAAAGGTAGGGGCTGGGACCATCCAGACTGCTCTGACAACAGCCAAAAGTCAGCCTTAGTCCTAGGTAAAAGGGAATGGAAGCTCACAGTGGCAACTTGTTCCCATCATCAACAGACCTCTATGCACAGCACTTTTCTGGGCACGGACTACCCTTGGTCTTCCAGTGTGAACAAAGACACGCTTTGCCTGGAGTTCTGTTCCTTAACAGGAACCTGAGGAAGGGAGCCAAAAATTCAAAACAATTGGATTTTTTTCTACTCTTTGACTGTATAATCCTTGTTTTTTATTCTCATTATACTTTTATTATTTTTATTTTTTTCTTTAGTTTTTACTCGTTGCTGTTCTCTTATTCATTACTCTCAACACTTTTATCCCATTATTTTACACTTTTCTCACTATTCTCTTTTATAAGCGTGTGTGTGTGTGTGTGTGTGTGTGTGTGTGTGTTTAGCTGTGCTTTGCCTATGCTTACTTATCTTTATTTTTTTCTCTTTTTCTTCTTTTTTTTCTCCTCCCAATATAGTTTTTAGAGAGTAAGGGAATTCTCCCCTGTTCATTTATACCTCCTCCTGCTTTTACCTATAACTCCTTGCCTGACCTCTTTCCCTGTGCTTTTTTCATTTTCAATTTTAGTTTTCTCCACTCTCTACCTTTTCAATTGACTACCTTAAACTTTTTCTCTAATATTTACATGAAGCATAGAACCTTTCCCCATCCCTGTCTCTCACTACTAATTTTGTACATAGTCTTCTTTCTTATTCCTCTCTAAATACATAACAACATATCTTTAACATCAATAGGACTCTTTGCCCCTTTCCTAGTTCCTCTTCCCATACCACAGAGCAGAGGACTCAGAGAGAAAAACATTTTTTTTCTTTGTTTCTTTTTAGTTCTGTTTCTCTTCTCTTCTCTTGGGCATTACACAAACCCTTATTTCCCTGGCCTTTGGATGGTTGATTCTATAAAACTACTGTTGAATGTTGTTTTTTACCAGTAGGGGAGACACCCATCTAATCCAAAAAGGTACCATAGACTTAAAATTAAAGGATGGAAAACAACATTTCATACACTAGGACCCTGAACACAACTAGGGGTAGCAATTCTAATATGAGACATGGTAAATTTCAAGTTAAAAAGGATTAGAAGAAACAAAGAATGTCACTACATTCTAGTTAAAGGAACAATCCAACAAGAAGAGATAACATTGATAAACTTATATACACTGAATACTGGAACATCTATCTTCAAAAAACAAACTACTGAAATGAAACAACAAATAAACACTAACACAATCATAGTAAGGGATTTTAACATCCCACTTTCCCAAAGAGACAGATCAACTAAACAAAAAACTAATAAAGAAATTTCAGAGCAGAACCACACCCTTGATCATATGAACTTAATAGATATATACATAGCATTCCATCCCTCTACAAGAGTACACATTCTTTTCAGCAGCATATGACACTTTTTCCAAAAAAGATCACATACTAGTCCACAAAGCCTGCTTAAATAAATATAAAAGAACTAAAATCACCCCATGCATACTATCTGACCACAGTACAATGAAAATAGAAATCAATGACAGAAGAAAATTTGGAAAAGGCAAAAGCTCCTGGAAAATTAACAACATATTCTTAAACAATCAATGGGTCACAGAAGAAATCAAAGAAAAAAATTTAAAAATTTCTGGAAGTTAATGACAGTGACTGTACAACTCAAGGAAACCTTTGGGATACTTTGAAAGCAGTTCTAAGAGGAAAATTCATTGCAATCAATGGTTATATTAGGAAAACAGAGCAAGCCCAAATAAATAACATTATGAGAAATCTTAAGATACTTCAGAAACAACAACAAAGCAGCCTCAAATCAAAACTAAGGAGAGAATTTATAAAGACGAGAGTGGAAATTAATGAAAGAATGGACAGATTCCTAGACACATACAAACTACCAAAACTAACCCAAGAAGACACGAATATATTTAACAACCCAATCACAAGCAATGAAATGGAATTGGTAGTAAAGAATTGACCAATTTTAAAAAGCCCAGGACCTGATAGATTCATGGCTGAATTGTACAAAATCTTTAAGGATGTTATATCACCAATACTCCTCAAACTGTTCAAAGACATTGAAAGGAATGGAGTACTCCAAAATTCATTTATGGAAGCCAGTATCACCCTGATCCCCAAACCAGATAAAGACTCAACTAAAAAAGAGAACTATAAGCCAGTCTCTTTAACAAACATAGATGGAAAACCCTCAACAAGATATTAACAAATAGAGTGCAGCATATTATCAAAAGCTGATACACCATGATCAAGTAGGTTTCATTCCAGAGATGCAAGGATGGTTCAACAAATGTAAGTCTATAATGTAATACATCACACAAATAGGAGCAAGGTAAAAAACCACATGATCATATCAATAGATGCAGATGCAGAAAAAGCTTTTGACAAAATCCAGAAGGAACATACTTGAATATGATAAAAATCTATCTCTGACAAACCAATAACCATCATCATACTAAATGGGGAAAAACTAAAAGCATTCCCCCTAAAATCAGGAATAAGACACAGATATTCACTATCACCTCTGCTATTTAACATAGTACTTGAAACATTAGCCAGAGCAATTAGGCAAGAGAAAGAAATAAAAGGGATATATATAGTAAAGGAAGAACTCAAATTATCACTATCTGCAGATGACATGATACTCTACATGGAGGACCCAAAGAACTCCACCAAGAAACTCTTAGAATTAATAACCAGTTTCAGCAAAGCATCAGGATACAAGGTCAACACACAAAAATCATTAGTATTTGTGTATACCAGCAATGAACAGGATGAGAAGGAAATTATAAAAACAATGCCATTCACAGTCTCCTCAAGAAAAATGAAATACTTAGTAATTAACCTAAACAAAGAAGTGAAAGATGTCTACAAAGGAAACTACAGTGGTCTGAAGAAGGAGATTTAAGAGGACATCAGAAAATGGAAACACATCCCTTGATCTTTGATAGGAAGAACTAACATTGTCAAAATGGGCATTCTTCCAAAACTTTGATACAGATTTAAAGCAGTCCCAATCAAAATACTAACACATATTTTACAGATCTAGAAGAAACAATCCTAAAATTCATATAGAACAAGAAGAGATCCAAAATAGCAAAGTAATTTTGGGCAATGAGAGCAAAGCATGTGGCGTAGCAATACCAGATTTCAAGCTATACTACAAAGCAATAGTGATAAAAACGGCATGGTACTGGAACAAAAACAGACAAAGGATCAGTGGAACAGTGGATCTTGTAACAGAATTGAGGACACTGAAACCTCTCCAGACACACTCAACTATTTAACTTTTGACAAAAGGGCCAAATGCATATGTTGGAGGAAAGATAGCCTAGTCAACAAGTGGTGCTGGGAAAAGTGGTTATCTCTTTGTAGAAGAATGAAACTGGACCTTTATCTCTCACCATATGCTAAATTAAAATCAAAATGGATCAAAGATCTAAACATTAAAACAGAAACATTAAACCTTCTGGAAGACAAGTAAAACACTTGACATAGGAGTAGGAAAGGATTTTCTAAACAGAACCTCTATTGCACAGGAAATAGCAGCAAGAATCAACAAATAGGAATATATCAGACTAAAAAGCTTCTGTACAGCAAAAGATTCAATCAGTAGAGTAAAGAGACAACCTTCAGAATGGGAAAAAAATTTTGGCAGCTATTCCTCAGACAGAGGACTAATATCTAGAATATACGAAGAACTCAAAAACATTAAACCATGTTTAGTTAAAGACCCAGTCAAGAAATGGTCTAGAAAAATGAACAGATACTTTGCAGAGGAAGAAATACAAATTGCCAACAAATATATGAAAAAATGTTCAACATTTCTGGCCTTAGAGAAATGCAAATTAAAACTATGCTAAGATTCCATCTTACTCCAGAAAAAATGGCAATTATTAGGATATCAAACAGTAACAAATGCTGGTGTGGCTTTGGGAAAAAAGGTACTCTTGTACATTGTTGGTGGGAATGCAAACTAGTACAACCATTATGGAAATCAGTATGGAGATTCCTCAAATAATTGAAATTAGAAATTCCATATGACCCAGCTATCCCCCTGCTAGATATCTTCCCCAAAGAGCCTAAGCCATCATACTACAGTGATACTTGCATACCAATGTTTATAGCAACACAATTCACAATAGCTAAATACTGGAAGCAGTCTGTATACCCATCAACAGATGAATGGATAAACAAAATGTGGTACCTATATATAATGGAATATTGGCTACAAAGGAACTTGACTACAAAGAATGACAAATTTGAGGCATTTGTAGAAAATGGATGCATCTGGAAAACATAATATTGAATGAAATAAATCAGACATACAAGCATGAATACCACACGGTATCCCTCATTTGAGTGAAGCAAAATATAAACAAAAAAATGATAAAAGCGGGATAAAAAGGGGGACAGATATTGTCCAATAGGGAAATGGACCAAGGGAACAAGGAGAGGGAGAAGTGTGAGGGGAGAGGGAAGCAAGAGGAATAAAGATATGCCATGTACAGGAACCTAATAACCCTAATGGATGTAAGCATTACAAGCCATTAACATGTGCTAAGACAAATAGTATCAATATATACAAAAAGGTGATTGGGGAACCAGAGAAGGAGGGGGAGGAGGAGGGGAGGAGATAAAAAAACAAGCTATAATATGTACACATAACCACTCCCCAAGATTATTGTAAACTACATGAATTACAAACATGTACCAAGAAAATGAAAAAGAAGAGAGAATAACCATTGCATGCTACAGTGTGAATACATCTTGAAAACATGCTTACTGAAAGAAGCCAGTCACAAAGGGACAAATAGTATATGATGCTATTTACATGAAACATCAGAAATAGGTAAATACGTAGCGACAGAATGTAGCTTAATGGTTCACTGGGAGGGGAAAGGAGGGGAGAAGGAAATAGCAAGTGATTGCTTAATGCTTATGAGGTTTCCTTTTGGGGTGATGAGATTGTTTTGGAACTATATAGAAGTGATGGTTGCATAGCATTGTGAATGTACTAAATGACACCAAAGTGAATACATTAAAATGGTTAATTTTATATTATGCAAAATTTATCCAAATAAAATGGATACTGTTACTTTCCTCCTCTTAAAGTTTAAATCTCTTATTTTCCTATGTAAAGCAGAATCCCTTTTATTCTTATTAATAAATAAAGAATTTTTACCTAATGAGCTGTTACAATATGCTATGAATTATGATTCGTGCTTTTAAGGTACCATATTACTTAAATCTCATAACAGCAATGCTTGTCATATAGTAGATACAGAGCAAATTATTTGTGGGATGAATAAACAATCATGTAAGCAAGGTACATGTGAGGCAACCAAAGTAGAGAGAGATTTCTTAAGTTGTCCCAGGTCTCCTAGCTAGTAACTGGAACAATTCAAACTGTATGAATTATCATAAAAAGCACTTTGGGTTTTAGCTGTAATCTTATACAATATTAGGGGAAATGTTATCAGGGTCTGTCCTTAGAAAGAAGCTAGTTCTTTTAATATTGCCTTTTGAATCATGTTTGAACCAAACATGATTACTTTGGTTGTGTTGGAAATTATATGGTCTTGGTATCAGACAGCCTTGCCTTCTAATTCTCTACTCTTCATTAAACTTGTGACTTTAGGAAAAATTGACTTGACTTTTCTGAAACCCAGGTTTCTCATTTTTGAAAAAAATTATAAAATGAAGATGGCAGGATGGAAATGTGGAGCCAGAACTGAAAATTAAGGCTGCCTTATTCTCTTGAATTTTTTTTTTTTTTTTTTTTTTTTTGGAAACAGGGTCTCACTATGTTGCATAGGCTGGTCTCCAATTCCTGGGTTCAAGTGATCCTCCTGCCTCACCCCCACCCCCTCAAGTGCTGGGACTACAGGTGTGGATGTCAGTCCCCAGCTTATCTTGATTTTGAAATAACGGTAACTGATGCAAAACATTAAGAAAACACTGTGCAGGCCAAATAAAATACTTCTGCAGGTTTTTCCTGGCCTGTGAGTCACAAGGTTTGACCTCTGCATTAGTTAAGAGGAGGCAGGATATTAAGGTAGTATGGTGCTTAAAATTATGGACTACAGAGCCATATTACTGTGTTGCCATCCAAGTTTGGCTACTTATTGGCTTTATGACCCTAGATAAATAACTTAATCTACCCATTCCTCAGTTTACTTCTTTGGAAGCTTGGCATAATGAGGCCATGTACCTCATAAGGTTTTTAAGAGGACTGAATTGTGTGTGTGTGTGTGTGTGTAGTCACTTAGAAACAGTAACTGGTATGCAGCAAGTACTGTGTAAGTATAGAAATAAAACAAAATAAGTCCTAAGTTTTCTTTCAGCTTTTAATATTATATGACCAAATAAGAACTTATAGGAATCTAATTATTTGCACTGATTCTAACTTGGTCTTTACCTTAATTTGCTCATCTGTGCCTCAGTTTACACATCTGCATTGAGGAACAATAATTTTTACCTGCCTCATATAGTTGTGAGAATTTAATGAGTTGATATTCAGTTACTATATTTATAGTACTTAGAATATTTTCTGTCACAAAGTAAGCACTATGTAAGAGTTAGGCACTATCATTACTGATTTTTTTTTTTAATGTGGGTACCGGGAGTCGACCTCAGGACCTCATGCTTGCTGGGCAGGCGCTTGTGCCGCTAAGCCATCTCACCGGCCCATCATTACTGATTTTAAAAAACATTTATTGGAGAAACTGAAGTGAGTCAGTACTGAAGAACTTCAAAATGCTTGATAGTGCTTACAATATGGCACTATTGATCCTGGAAGAAATGTCCATACCATAATACTGGAGCTAAACTTTTGACCCTTTAATCAATCATTCAAAAATGCCAAGAGTCTGAGAATAGGGAAATCTCCCAGTCATTACATAGTCTGCTTAATTATCCTTAATACCAGATTAAGAAAAAAGGAAAAAAAAAACCTTAAAACTGTATCTATGAAGGCAACTAATGAAATTTATTTTAGCAGGTCTTTCTACATCTTCTATAGTATTTCTAACAAGGTGAGAAAAATTAAAATCTGATTTGATGTATAGAGTTGATTAGAATAGCTTTCTTCAAGTTCTGTATTAGAAAAAAGGGTCATGTGCTTTCTCTCCCAGTTCATCCCAGTCTACCTAGGGTAGAATACTACTTTCTCAAATATGTAAGAGGAGGTGGTTGTAAGTAGAGTCAGGTCTTGGGGTTGAAAAAAAAAAAAACAGCACCTTAACCATAACTTGTAAGATGAGAAGTTCTGATTTGAAGAAAAAAAGGAGTTTTAGAAATGCTTGAGTTTGAGAAGATGTCCCATGGGGCAAGTGGTAATTATAATATGATGGGAATAGGAACCCTACACTAAATGAACAGGGAACACTGTAGACACAAGTTTTAAAGTACTGCTAATGGGATTCTAGTGTTAAGGAGATTATAAATATTAGTGGAATCTCTTTTGAGAGGAGGTGGGTGTCCTCAATGTGAAAAGAAAGGGGCTAGGAGAAATTTCACTGTGAAAAAAGCAGGAGCTTTGTTGTAAGTTGACGGGATATAAAATGAAAACTACTGAAGGCCATTAGTAATAAGGGTAGAGGACTGGGGGGATGCAAGTGGGAAAATTCAAAGGAGGGACATGGGGGTTTGTGTTGGGAAATACTGTATAATTCTGAATTTGAAAGTACAAGGTATACTGTGGAAACCATGTTACAAATAAGAAGCGGATGGAGTGCATCCTAATGTGATAGGTGAGGGTACAAGAGTCATAAGAGGGGTGGTGTAATGAGAAGGAACAAGAAATTAAACTCCTACTGGTGGGGGCAGAAAATATTAGAAACTTCAATAAGAAAGGGAGAGGTTTCCTCACTTTGAGAAGATGGGGGCAAGTGCAGTCCTAGAGGAAATAAGAGGATGACAGAATGTGGTGTCAACAGTGGGAAAGGACTACAGGAAGTGGGGAATGGGTTTCTCAGAAAATATATCAAGGAGGAATCGTAATAAGACAAGTAGTAGCCTTTTGAAGGGTAGGATAGAAATTGTGGGAACACTTTCGGGAGGATAAAGAGAACACCCTAGTGTGAGAAGATGGGTGACAAGGCAGGATCATCATGTGAGAAAAGCAGGGTCCCTAATACGAGGAGTCAAAAAATAGTGTGGGGCCCCTAATGGGAAGGTGTTGACCACTCCTCCAAGCAAAAAGGCAGGAGGAAACTTAAAGGAATCCCGGTGTGATAAAATCAGGGGCTGTAGTGTGAGAGGAGAGAATTTTGTGTAGAAACCCCATCCTATCAGAGTGCTGAAGAAAGGGGGAGAGCCCACACAGAAAGAGAATGGGAGAGCTTATACTCATGTAAAAAAGAGAGACCTCAGTGGTTTAGAACAGAGTGTACCGTGAGGGGGTCACAAGTGGGTGAAGACACGAAGCACTTCAGCCAGGGTGACAGGAGTGCAGAAGAAGGACGGATCTGAATGGGGGAAAAAAGACAGCTAGTAAGGAAGTCAGGAAATATGTTTGGATTCTTAACAGGAAATCCCTAGTATGAAATCCTAGTAGGATTCTAGCAGGAGGAAAAATGGTGGGACTCCCAATTGGTGCATTGGTGGGAATAATAGTGTGAGCAGCTTAAGGACACAGGGTATGTGGTTTCCTCAAATGGGTAAGGTGGGGATCCCCAAGAGAAGAGCATCAGGCGCAAGTGGTTGTCCTACACGAGAAAAGGGGGCCCTACGTAAGAACCTGGAAATTATTGTGGGTAGGGCAAAGAGATAAGAAATCCTAGGTGGGAGACGATGGCGACTTGGTGGGACTCTCATGGGAGGGCGTAGGAGATACTGTGGAAAGCCAGAGGTTGGGGAGAGGCAGCGAAAGAACAGCAGAGTGAGGGCTGAGAACACAGGGACACCAGTGTGAAGGGTAGGGCAGACGATTATGCTGGAGCATAATTTCCCCACCTTAGGTGCCCAGCCCCACTTACCCAGGCAGAGTTCAAAGACGTAGGCATAGTAGGACCAGAGCACGACGAGGACAATAACGAGCACTGGCACCCAGGACAGTACCCGGCGGCAGCACCGCAGCCCCCCAGACAGAGCCATCTTCCACCCCCGCCGCATCTTCGGCTCGAAGATCGACCGAGCAGGTCTGCTGGCGCTGGGTAGGAACTGCTTGGGTGGTGGCTTAGAGGTTGGAAGGCGCGCTGTGCGGCGCTCCACTGCATAGCCTGGCGGGAACCTTCTCACTTAGCTGTTGCCACCTGTGGGGCTGCTCTGTTGAATCCACCCTGCCTGACACAATAGGCGTGAGTCGCGGTGTGGAGAAACTGGCCCTGTTAGAACGGGAGGTGATCGGTCAGGCAGTCGAGGCTGGGTACACCCAGAGGAATTGCAGTCCCTCCCTTTTCCGCCCATTATCTTCCCCACCCCCCACCCTTTGCTTCAGCTCTAGATGTCGGGCTGGGTCTCTGCGAAATTCGAAAGCGGAAGAATTTTGGGTCTTCCCATCCTCTGTTACTGCACTGTATCCACCCTCCTCTCTCCAATTTTGTTCTCTGTCTCTGTCTTTCTGTGTCTCTCCATGTTTTCTCTCCCTCTCCCTACCCCCTCCCACGAGTACATGTACAGCATGAAAGATGCCTTACCGTAGCATCTTGTGACTTAAAGATCATCCAGCCCCATCCTCTCACTGCTGCTTGAACAACATGCTTAACACGTAGTGCTGCAGTCACTGCTGGGGTAAGTCCATTGACAGCAATCCCTCCCCTCTCCCGGCAGAATTAGCTAAGTATATTTTAAGAATAAACACGATGGTACAGAAAAATAAATGAGGGAGATAGTGATTCTGGAAGGGGCCAGGGAAAGCCACAAAGGTAATGATATTTAAGCTGGGCTTTATTAATAAGAGTTTTCCAGGAAGAAGAGACCAGAAGGTCCTTTTGGATAGAGAAAACAGCATTTGCAAAAGCATGGAAAAATAAATGTCCAAAAGTGCTCCAGGAACAGCGAGTGCAACACGAACAGAGCCTGTGTAAAAAGGAAATGGTGGGGATGAGGCTGGGAATAAAACTGAGGAGAAGATGTGAAGCCTCTTCTATGTCTTGTCAGGGTGTAGGGACATAATTCTGTAAAGGAGATTATAAACCACCATCAAAGGTTTTGGGGGCAACTGAGTGACATCAGAGATGTGTTTTTGTAAAAAAAAACAAACTGTCAGAATTTTGGAGAGGAAGATGGCCTGGAAGCAGGGAGACCAATTAGGAGACAGTTTAATTAGACAAACATCTTTGGAATGGTTGCTTTCTGTTAGGTTAACTTTGGTATAAAAAAGAATGACTAAACAGTGGACTATGTCCAAGAAGCTCACATTCTCATCAAAACAGTATGTATTTTTGACACAACAGAGGAAATATGATACAATGTTGACATTTATGGACTTGACACTGCATTAATGATTTCCAAAGGTCATTTACAGGAAGAAATTGTAATTTTGCTGAGACCCATGTTTGACTCACATTGACTGCTATGCAGGAGCAAGGTTTTCTATAAGATTGTTCTTGTTCTTCATTTATGGCTATATATGGAATAAATTTTTGAAGTGATAATAGGTTTTTCAGCTTAGATTAAAGATTGATGTTACTGAAGTGATGTTACTGAAGTGAAGAGTTTAAGTTATAGTATTTAACAAACCAATTATTAAAGCTCTAAAGTTCTGATATAGATACTTACATTTTCCAATTAGTTATGAATGTGGGGCTCTTAGAATGTGTATTTTGGGATTGTCAAAGCTATTCTGTTTAAACCAAGTAGTATTGAGGAGGCAATGGTTAAATGTGAAAGGGACTGTCTCAGCTGGGTTTTGAATAATAACTAGAGTAGGAGTTCACTAAGGAGATAAGAGGTAGGAATAGGAATGGTGGGGCAGGACACCAGGCAAAAGGAAATATGTAGTGGCAAAGATGGATAAAACATTACTGCATAATTGGGGGACTGCAAGTAATTTGGGTTGCTGGAAGACATTACAGTAGTCTAACCAAGAGATAGTAAGGGCCTGGGCCTAGACAGGTAATGAAGAGAGGGAGAAGAGGAGGCAGATGTAATACTGTTTGGGAAAGAGGACCAACAAAATCTGTTGACCAGTGGCAGGTAAGGAGGGAGAGAAGTCCAGACCAATGCCTAGATGTACAGTGTTGCCAATCACTACTATACAGGCTGTAGTGAGAAGAGCAGATTTGGTAGAAAGTGACAACTTTCATTTTTAGACATGTTCAAGTTTTGCTTAATTCTTCTAGGGTAGCTTGTGTACCAAAGGTGTAGGTGAGGGCTTATTATAGGGACAGCTCATACAAAGAATAGCACAGGGTGCCAAAAACTAGAGAGACAAACCAAGTTCAAGTATATACAACAAGATCTGGTAAACTATACTCATGGGCTGAATATGGCACACTGAATGTTTTTTATAAATGAAGCTATATAGGAACACATTAATGTTTATTTGCTTACCTATAATCTATGGTTGCTTTGCACTGTAATGGCACAGTTGAATATTTGTGACATATATCGTATAATATGCAAATCCTAAATTTAAAAACATAATGTAAAGACTTTAATTTTTTACAGCAGTTTTAGATTAACAGCATAACTGCAAGGATGATCCAGAGATTCCCCAAATAACTCCTTTCCCAACACAAGCATAACCTCCTAGTGTATCAACATCTTCCACCAAAATGGTACATTTGTTGCAGTTAATGAGCCCAAATTGACACATCGTTGTTACCAAAAGCTCAGAGTTGTTATTAGTATTCACTCTTCCTGTTGTACAGTTTGTGGGTTTGGAAGAATATGTAATGACGTATAGAATATGTAATGACATATACTGCAGTCACCACTACAGTATTATATAGAACATTTTCACTGCTCTGTAAAATCCTCTGTGAGCTACCTGTTTATTTCTCTCTTCCTCCAACTCCTAGTAACTACTGTTCTTTTTTATCTCTGTAGTTTTACCTTTTCCAGAATGTTGTATAGTTGAAATCATGTAGTATGTAGCCTTTTCAGATTGGCTTCTTTCACTTACAGGTAGTAATATACATTTAAGATTCTATGTCTTTTCATGGTTTAATAGTTCCTTTTTGGTGTTGGATGATATTCCATTACCTGAATGTACTACAGTTTATTTATCCACTCACCTACAGCTTACTTTGGATATAATTTGCTTGACATTTTCTCGCTTTTAAATGTGGAAGCTTAGCTGATTGGTTTAAAATCTTTTTCTTTTCTAATATATGCATACAATGCTATAATTTTCCATTTAAGTATTGCTTTTACTGAATCTCAAATTTTGATTAAATGTATTTTCATTTTCATTTGGTTGAAAATATTTTAAAATTTCTCTTATAGTTTTTCTTTGACATATGTATTATTTAATCCCACATATTTTGAGATTTTCTAGTTATCTTTATGTTTTTAGTTTTTTTGAGAGACACAATGTCTATGTTTTCCAGACTGTTCTTGAACCCCTGGCCTCAAGCTATCCTCCTGTTTCAGCCTGCTGAGTAGCTGGGACTACAGGCATGTGCTACTATGCCCTCTGTTACTGATTTTTAATTTAATTCCACTGTGGTTTCAGAGTTGATGTTTGTATGCTCATTTTTAGGTAAGTTGCCTTAATTAATATTTTGTTAAGAACAATATTTTTAAAGACAATGGAATATTTCAGTTATGTGAAATGTATGTAAAGTGATGCTAGAATGTTGTGCACTTCTGGTAGCCTTCCCAATCAAATCTCTACAGTCTAAATCCCCTGTCTCCTATTTATTAAATCTAAAATTATATTGGAGAAGAAAATCTTCTGTATTCTATTTCTTAAAGTTTTAAAGTATGTTTTATGTCCCAGAATGAGTTCTATCCCAGTGAATGTTTGATGTGAGCTTGAGATGAGTGTATATTCTGCTGGTATTGAATGTAGTCTATAGGTATCCATTATATCCAGTTGATTGATTGTGGTTGTTCAGGGGAGGATTAAAAATGGCAGAGGAGAGACCACCAGCAAAATACCTCTCTGACCTGCAGTTGATACACCTGGAAAACAAAATTTGGTGAAGAGGAAAAGAGAAGTAGAACTCTGGGAATCTGGAAGGAGCTGACAAGAAAACCAGACACCATACAGAACCTGAAGAAATGGAGCACAATGCACAGAAAAGAATTAAACAATCTGGAAAGCTGACCCCAGCTCCCAGGGAGGGGTCCTGTCTCCACTGACATGAGGTAAGCCCAGAGAGGGTTAGCAGACCCAGAGACAAAGAACAGATCAGGGTGGCAGTACTAGCCCCAAGAAAAGCCCATGGCTATTGTAAATTGCAAAAAAAACAGTGTGGGGTTTACTTCAAAAGTAACTCCTTCTGCATGGTAAGCTAGATTTGGAAAAAAAATGTAGTGCAGTGCCAGCCATATTTTAGAGTATTTAATCAGGACACATTCTGGGAATAAGTTAAATGTTTAAGATGGAGCTACAGAACAACTATACTTCGGGGTTTCTGGTGTCACCCTGTCAGTTACTGGACAGAAGGCCTCAAGGCCATGCAGAGAGGGCATGGACTAGGCATACACCCAACTGAGAAGTTTAAGTTCAGGCTGGAAGGTCATGGGGATCTTGCCCTCTGAGTTTAAAAGCCAGGCTGGTCACATGTGGCTTTTGGAAGGGGCTGGGTCAGAAAGTGCTGGCATTAAATCCATTAAACTATTCCACCCCCACTCCCACCACCCCTACTCTAGCTCCACTGTCTATATCCAGCACACAGCTCATTGGTATGTTTGCTTACCCTATCTGCTAATGTGATCATGGATTCACCTCCACTCAGATGGTTGCTACAACCTGGGGTTAATGTACAGAAGGTGTCTGGAGCAGAGAGGGCACCTCATAAGCCCAAAGGCCATAAACATAGAAGGAGAAAGCCATGACGGTGCACAGGGGGACATGGAAACCGAGAGGGGTTGGAGTGACTACAGCTGCAGAGCGGATACTACTGACTGACCACTCCCAGCTGGAAGGCAGGGCAAGATTCAGCATTCAAACACAAAAACATGAGTGTGGGAACAAAATAGGTCTTAGTAGTGACTCACTATCCATCTCTGATATCTGGTGTATTTCAGTACTGCAGACGCCACTCATTCAAAAGCATGGAAGAAATTTTTTAGACTCATTTCTTTTTTTTTCCATTGGTTTTGGTTTTTTTTATTGCTTCCTTTTTCTTTTTTACATTTCCCTTTTTAAATTTTCTCTGTTCCTTTTTCTTTTTCTTCTTTGTTCTTTTCTGTTGTTTTTATCTATTATTTTCTTTTATTTCTTAATAGAATCATTTATTTCAATTTTTGTCCCCTTTCTGGCTTCCTTTTCTTTATTTTCCAGTTTTACTTCTCTGACTTCCCTTTCCCTATCTCCTCTATTTTACTAGTATTACTATTAAGCTTTATTAAACTTTAGGGATTCAGATAACTATGCTATTGTTGAATTCCTTTCTGTTGTTAATAGTGGTATAGTTGTTGCACTTAGTAGATGCTTACTGTATGTCAATATCTGATTTGTCTTTGTGCCTACATTATAATTACAAACCACTTCTCTATTGTTAAGGGTGGTTCAGTGGTAGCTATTGTTGGTTCTTATGGTATGTCAATATCTACTTTGTCTTTGACTCTATTATTATTGCTGATTTCATTGCTGTCACCAAGGAGGCATAGTTGTTGTTATTAGTTGGTTTTTACTGTATGCCAATATGTGATTTGTCTTTGTGGCATCAACAATACTGCAAAACATTTATAGGGAACTGGGTACTGCGCTAATTGTCGTACATCCTCCCCTCCCAAATTAAGAGAGATGATTAAATCTTGGGACAGAGGCAAAAGTTAACCACAGACAGAATGTGTCACTGAAAAGTAGACACTGACTAAAGAGATTTACATAATAACAGCAAAGTCTTTCCACTATGATTGACCTGCAGACCTCAGTGAGTGCATGCATGTGTGTGTGTATACACACATACACACACACACACACTAGAAGCATGAGAAAACAAGGCAACAAAATGACTCCCAAATCCCCTAAAGCTGATATATGTGGCATGAGTGAGGAGGAAATAAAAAACTAAAAAACTGAATTATGCAAAATGATAAAAGAGGAAACAAGTCGTGAATAAGATGCTCCACGAGTTGAAAGATGATATAAATAAGCAGATAATGGACTTAAGCAAAACAGTGAGTGGGCTTACAGAAGAAACTAATAAAAGCCAGTTGAGCTAAAAGAAAATTACAAAACATGAATGACCAATTTAGCGAAGAACTAGAGTACATGAAAACATTTCAAAAAGAAACCCAAGGAAAAAATTATTGAAATTATTATAGCAAAAGTGACCAAAGTGAAGACAGTGTCAGAACTGGAATATAGGGGTGATGCAAGTGACCATGTACTGAGAGATACCATAAAAAAAAACAAGATATCATGGAAAATGGGTCCAAGAGCTGCTAGGTAACACAAAAAAATTAATCTAAGATTAATTGGAATTAAGAGAAAAGCAGATAAAAGCATGAGTAGCATAAAAATCCTTTTTGCAGAATATTAGAAAACTTTTTCAAATATAGGAAAGGATTTCATATACAGATAAGCAAGGTATATATAACCCCAAAAAGGTATGATCACACACACACAAAAATTCTACACAACACATCTTGTTCAGAATCCCAGAAGTCCAACTCATGGACAGAATCTGAAAAGCTGCTAGAGAAAAGCGGTGAATCACTTATAAAGGTAAATCCATTAGAATTACAGAACACTTCTTAACACAAACCTTAAAGTCTAGGAAAGCCTAGAGCAAAGTGTTTCAAGCCCTAAAAGAAAACAACTTGATGATGATCCTGCAAAACTGTCTTTCAAAGTTGATAGAGAAATAAGGTCTTTCAATGAGAAAGAGCACCTTAAATAATTCATGACCCCCAACTAGCAAGAATATCCTGGGAAAAGACAATGAAATCAATGATGCAAAAAAGTCTAATGGAATAAATGCACCAGGTATGATGAGGAGTTAAAGAGAAGTGACTGATTTCAACTCCCAATCAAAAGATATGTTTGCAAGTTGGATCAAAGTATAAAACCCAATGGCACACTGTATATACAAAACACATTTAATACACAAAAAATTCATGGAACAAAATCAAAAGATGGAAAAGAATATTCCATGCAATAGGGGCCCAACATCAAATAGGATTAGCTATGCTATTTTTCGCCAAAGTGAACTTGAAGCCAAAACTGATCAGAACAGAAAAAGAAGGTCACTACATATTGGTTAAGGGAACAACTCAACAGGCAGAGATAACAATTATAAATATATATGCACTAAGCACCAATGAATGCAATTTCCATAAAACAAATACTACTGGACATAAAAGATAAAATAAGCTTCACCACAATTTTTGTGGGTGACCTTAATATGCCATTATCACAAATAGATCAACTAGAAAAAAATCCGAAAGGAAATATCAGAGTTGAAACACACCTTTGAACAAATGGACTTAATAGATACCTACAGAGTGTTCCAACAACAGAACACATATTTTTCTCAGCAGCACATGGGACTTTCTCCAAAACAGACTACATACTAGCCCAAAAAGCATGCTTAAGTAAATACAAAATAATCAAAATTATCCCATGCATATTATCAGATCATAGTGCAAGGAAACCAGAAATGATATGCAAAAAACTACAGAAATTATGTAGACATGTAGAGATTAAACAAGACACTCTTAAATAATCAATAGGTCATAGAAGAAATGAAGGAAGAAATTACACAGTTCCTAAAACCAAACTACATATTGGTTAAGGGAATAACAATAATGCCAGTACAATATACCAGAACCTACTGGACTGGTTGACCTTTCTCCTGCAGTTCCACTGCCTATGTCTAGCACACAGCTCAGTGGTCTGTTTGCCTACCACTTGAAAGTGTCTCCAGATGGATATTTACATCTATGAATGCCCACATCAGAAAAAACAGAGTGAGCTAAAATAAATAACCTAGGGATGAATCTTGAGTTTGTAAAAAACAAGAATAATCCAAATCCAAATAATTCAAATAAAGATCAGAGCAGAAATTAATGAAATTGACACTAAGATACATACAAAGAATCAGCTGGTTCTTCAAAAGAATAAAAAAAGTAGACAAATCCCTAGACAGTTTTACCAAAAAAAGGACAGAAAACACTCAAATCAATGCAATTAGAAATTAAAATGTGAAATCACAATGACACTGTTGAAATCCACAAGATTATTTGTAACTTTGAAAACCTGTGTTCCAATATTGGAGAATCTAAAAGAAATGGATAGATCCCTAGATAGAAGTGAATTACCAAAACTGATTCAAGAAGACATAAAAACTATGAATAATCCAGTAGCAGGCAATGAAGTTGAAACAGTAGTAAAAAAACCTTCCATCTGAGGAAAAACCTAGGATCAAACAGATTCACCAGTGAAATCTATGAGGACTTCAAGGCAGATCTAATGCCAGTACTCTTCAAAATCTTTAATGAATTTGAAAGGAAATGTTTACTTCCAAAACAATTTCTGGAAGCTAGCATTACCCTGATTCCAAAACCAGATAAGTACTCCCCCCAAAATACAGGCCAATCTATTTAATGAATGTAAATGCAAAAATCCTTAACAAGACACTGGCAAATAGAATGGAATAAATTATTAAAGAGATCACACATCATGACATGTGCTTCATCCCAGAAATGCAAGGATGGTTCAACATAAGGAAATCAATGAATATAATACCACACATACACTGAAACTAGGACAAAATAAAATCACGGAATCATCCTAATAGATGCAGGAAAAGCCTTTGACAAAATCCAGCATTCACTCATGATAAAAATTCTCAAGAAAATAGGTATATAAAAACCTTATCTCAATCTGAAAAGAGCCATTTATGGCGCACCTACTGCCAACATCGCTTTAAATGAGGAAAATCTGAATCCTTTCCCTTTAAAATGATGAAGACAAGAATGTCTGCTGTTACTATAGGTTTTCAACATAGTACTTGAAACAGCCAGAGTAATCAAATAGAAAGAATTAAAAGGGATACATACAGGAGAGGAAGAAATTAAAGTATCCTTATTTGTGGATGACTTGACCCTTTATATGAAAGATACAAAACCTTCCACTAAAAGACTCCAAATGCAGCAATATAGCAGGATACAAAATCAACATACAAAAATAACAGCATTCCTGTATACTAATAATTAACTCACCAAAGAGGAAATTGGAAATCAATACCATTCACAGTTGCATTAAGAAAAATCAAATACTTAGGAATCAACGTAGCCAAGGAATTAAAAACCCTCTCCAACAGAAATTGTGGTACTCTGAAAAAGGAGATTGAAGAGGACATCAAAAAATGGAAAATTCTCCTCTGTTCCTGGATACACAGACCCAATGTAGTCAAAATAACTATAGTTCTCAAACCGATATATATATGAAATATATGATATCTATAAGAAATATATGTATCAGAAATATATATATATCAGAAGATGATGTACAAATGACCAATAAACATATCAAAAAAAAAAGTTCAGATTCTTTGGCCATTAGAGAAATGCAAATTAAAACAGCACTGATATCACATCTTACTCCAGAATGAATGAATGGGTATCATCAATAAATCAAATGATAACAAGTGCTGGTGGACTGTGGGAAAAAAGGAAACCTTCTACACTGTTAGTTGAAAATTAAACTTATACCATCACCATGGAAATTATGATTGAGATTTCTCCAAAATCTATGAATAGAAATTCCATTCAACCCAGCTATTCTCCTTCCAGGTATCTTTCTGAAAGAGTTAAAGACATCATGTTACAGTGACACATACATATCCATGTTTATAGCAGCACACCTCATAATAGCTAAATCCTGGAAGCATTCTATATGTCCATCACAGATAAATGGATGGAGAAAATGTGGTGTTCATATACAATGGAGCACTACTGTGCCATGGAGAAAGATAAATTTGAGTCATTTGTAGGAAAATGGATGCACATTGAGACCATAATTTTAAGTGAAATAAATCAGACACACAAGATTAAATACCACATAGTTTTCTTATATGGGAAACACAAAATAAAATTAAAGAAGAAAATAAAAGCTAGATATACGAATCAGGGAGATCTTTTGCAAAAGGAAAGGGCACCAAGAGGTGCAGGGAGGTGAGAGAGAGGGGAGGGGAAGTGAATGAGAAAATAATTAAGATGTGTTTTGTACTGTACCAACTCCCCATGATAAATGTAACAGTTATGTAGTGCAAATATGTACTAATAAAAATTATATAATGTTCAGTTCAACCATATCCTCACTGATTTTGTGCCTGCTAGATTGGTCCATTTTTTTTATTCCAATAAATTATATTTTCTTATAGTAGGAGGTTTTCTAGATATTTAAACCTAAAACACCTTTCTTAAATACTTAAAATTTCTGAGACAATTATTTCAAATTACTGCTAAAGTAAATGTTATCTTCTGAAATTTTTCCTCAAAAACTACTGTTCATGAGAGAGATTTCTTCTGACACTAATCATGTTTTCCCTAGCTGGTGAGTATATGGATGATTTGAATATTCCTTTTTAAATCTTTTTCATAGTTTTTCAATATGTTACTTTGCATGAAGAAAACCTGTAATCACCATGTAGTTTGAAAAATGTCTACAGTTCAATTAATTCAGATTCTTTAGAAAATGTTGGGAGAGGATTATACCATTGAGCCTACAAATATTTTTATTGTAAAATATTTACTTTTTAGCTCCTTATTAAGGTATAATTGAGAAATAAAAATAGTGTGTTTTTAAGTTGTACAAATTGATGTCTTGATGTAGTTTGAGTATCTCTAAAATGGAGTGCTTCAGACCAGAAGAATTTTAGATGTTGGAATTTTTCAGATTTTGGAATACTTCTATACTTTTACTCATTGAGCATTCCTAATGCAAAAATCCCTACACTGAAATGTTGCCGAATCTGAAGCCTTTTGAGCATTGGCATGATGTTCAAAAGGTTTCAGATTTTGGAACATTTCAAGTTTTTAAATTTTGAATTGCTGATGCTGACCCCGTATTTAACATTGATATGGCCCCATCAGTCAAGCTAATTATCATATCCATCACCTCACATTATAACAGTTTCCTTTCTTCTTTGTTCCTTCTTCCATGGTGAGAGCACTTAGATCTATCATTATAGAAAATGTTGAGTGTACACACAGTACATTTAACAATACTCTGCATTAGATCTCCAGAACTTATTTGACTTGGATAAATGAAATTTTGTACTGCCTTCTCCTAAACCCTGGCAGTCACCATTCTACTCTGCCTCTATAAATTGGACTATTTTGGATTCCACATACAAGTGATCATGCAGTATTTGTCTTTTTTAATTATTTTTTTTAATTTATGGAAAAATTTCATAACAAAATAAGGAGAAAAACAATAGTTAATACATTACATGTTATATTTAAAATAGTTGCCCAGGGTACGATATGGGCATAAAAATTTCTCCAACTGATATTAGCACAAACCATCCTATTTAATGAACTAAGAGATGCTAATAGTATAACTGACTTGCATTTTTTTTTCCTTTTTCCCCTCTGTCCTTTCCCCTTTCACCCATCCTAGTTCCTTTTTCTTTTTGAATAATTCCTTCCCATTTCACAATATGTATTGTATATTTTAGACTTTATTTACTCTTTCAATTTCTCACACAAGGGAGACAATGTGATGTTTACACATGTGAGTCTGATTTATTTCACTTAGTATGGTCTCAAGTTGAATCCATTTACCAGTAAAAGTCTCAAGTTTATCCTTCTTTATGGCTGAGTAGTACTCCATTGTAAAAAAAAAAAAAACCCATCTTTTAAATCCATTCCTTGGTTCATGGGCATTTGGGTTGTTTCCAAGATTTAGTTATTACAAATTGTGCTGCTATAAACATGGGCGCACATATATTTTTGTGGTACAATGTTTTTAATTCTTCTGGGAAGATACCCAGAAGGGGAATAGCTGGGTAAAGTGAGACCTCCAATCCTAGTTTTTTGAGGAATCTCCACATTGATTTCCACAGTGGTTGTACCAGTCTACACCCACACCAACAGTGGAGAAGGGTTCCTTTTTCCACACAGCCCCTCCAGCATTTGTTATTGGTTGATTTCTTGATGGTAGCCATTTTTCCGCAGTGAGATGGAATCTCAGTGTTGTCTTAATTTGCATTTCTTGAATGACCAGTGATGTTGAACAGTTTTTCATATATTTATTTGCATTTCTATTTCTTCATTTGAGAAGTGTGTATTCATCTCAGATGTCCATTTTTGAATTGGGTCTTTGACTGTGGGTGGTCTGATATTTTTCAATTCTCAATATGTTCTAGATAGAAGTCCTTTATCTGAAGGACAATTGGCTAATTTTTTTCCCACTGTGTGGGTTATCTTTTCACTTTTTTGGTGATTTCTTTTGCTGTGCAAAAGCTTTTTAATGAGATGACATCCCAGTTGTTGATTCTTTGAAGTACTTCCCTTGCAGTCTGGGTTTTGTTCATGAACTCTCTACCTACACCTATGTCTTCAAGATTTCTACCTACCTTCTCTTCCAGTCGATTTAGTGTTTCTGTTTTAATAATTAGATCCTTGTTCCACTTTGACTTTAGTACATGGTGATAGACATGGCTCTAGTTTTAGTCTTCAGCATGTGGAGAGCCAGTTTTTCCAGCACCATTTTTTTTTCTGGACCCTCACATACACATTTTATTTTGTCTTGATTAGAAGCTGCCAATAGTCTATTGTACTTATCTGCCTTCTTGTATTCCATAGTCCAGCACCATTTATTAAAGAGACTGTCTTCCAGTGAACATGCTTGGACCCTTTATCAAAGACAAGGTGGTTGAGTGTGTTTGTAGTTGTGTCTGCATCTTCTAATCTGTTCCACTGGTCTTCAGGTCTGTTTTTTTTTTTTTTTTTTGCCAGTACCATGCTGATTTTATCACAGTAGCTTTGTAGGATAATTTCAAGTCGGGGATTGTGATGCCTCCTACCTTGCCTTTATTGCCCAAGATTGCCTTCATATTCTAGGTCGCTTCTGGTTCCAGATGAATTTTAGTGATGTTTTCCCTAGTTCTGTGAGGTTTGCTAATGGTATTTTGATCAGGATGGCATTAAATCTGTATAACAATTTTGGGAATACGGCCTTTTTCACTGTTGATTGTTTCTGCCTGTGAGCAGTGGATATCTTTCCATTTTCTGATATCCTCTTTGATATCCTTTTTCAGAGTACTGAAATTTTTAATATATGGATCCTTACTTCCTTTGTTAGATTGATTCCTAAGTATTTCATTTTTTTGATGCTATTGTGAAGGGTATGGTTTCCCTAATTACTCTCTCAGTGAGTCTGTTGTTTGTGTACAGGAATGCTATTTATTTTTGATTGTTGACTTTGCATCCAGCTACACTACTGAATTTGCTTATTAAATCTAGAAGTCTTTTGGTGGAGTTTTTGGGGTCTTCTAGGTAGAGTATCATATCATCTGCAAATAATGATAATTTAACTTCTTCCTTTCCTATCTTTCTTCCTTTTATTTCTCCCTCTTGTCTAATTGCTCTCACTAGTGTTTCCAGAACTATATTGAATAGGAGTGGTGAGAGTGGACATCCTTGTCTTGTTCCTGATTTTAGGGTGAAAGCTTTCAGTTTTTGTCCATTTAGTATGATGTTGGCTGTTGGTTTGTCATAGATGGCTTTTATCAGATTGAGATAAAGATCATCTATTCTGATTTTCTGTAGAGTCTTTTTATCGTGAAAGAGCATTGGACTGTCTCAAAAGTTTTTCTGCATCTATTGAGATGATCATGTGGTTTTTGTCTTTGATTCTGTTGATATGGTGTATTACATTTATTGATTTGTATATGTTGAACCATCACTGCATTCCTGGGATGAATCCCACTTGGTCATGGTGCATAATCTTTTTGATGATTTCCTGGATTCTGTTTGCTAGTATCTTATTGAGGATTTTTGCTTCTCTGTTTATTAGGAAGATTGGCCTGTAGTTCCCTTTAATGGTTGGGTCTTTGTCCAGTTTTGATATCAGGGTAATGCTTGCTTCCAGGAATGAGTTAGGAAGTACTGCTTCCCTTGCAATTTCATTAAAGAATTTGAGGAGTATTGGCATTAATTCTTCTCTAAATTTCTTGTAGAATTCAACAGTGAATCCCTCAAGACCTAGACTTTACTTTGTTGGAATATTTTAATTACATTTTCAATTTCATTGACTGATATTGGGTTATTCATAATTTTTATATCTTCTTGATTCAGCTTTGGTAATTCATACATATCTAGAAATCTGTCCATTTGTTCTGTGTTTTCCATCCTATGAGCGTAAAGGTTTTTTAAAGTAGGTATTGATGATCTTCTGAATTTAAACAGGATCCATAGTGATATCAACCTTATCAATCCTGGTTGTAAGAATTTGAGTCTTTTCTTTCTTTTTTTGATAAGGTTGGTCAAAGGTTTATCACTTTTATTTATTCCTCCAAAGAACCAACTCTTTGATTCATTAATTCTTTGAATTGTTTTCTTAGTCTCCATTGTGTTAATTTCTGCTGTGATCTTTATAATTTCCTCCCTTCTATGAGCTTTAAGCTTGACTTGCTCTTCTTTTTCTAGAAGCTTGAGGTGCAACATTATGTTGTGTATTTGTGTTCATTCTGTTTTCCTCATGTGAGAATCCACCGTTATAAATTTCCCTCTTAGGACTGCATTCATTGTATCCCACATGTTCTGGTATGTTGTATCTGCATTTTGATTTGATTGTAGATATTGTTTAATTTCTTCTTTAATTTCACGTGTGACCTATTGGTTGTTCAGTAGGTTGTTATTTACTTTCCATGCGTTTATGGAGTTTTTTTGTTTCCTTTTGCCATTAATACCCAATTTCATTGCACAGTGGTCAGGTAATATGCATGAGAAAATTTCAGTTCCTTTGCATTTTCTTAATCATGTTCTCTGGGCTACTATATAGTCTATTTTAGAGGACATCCCATGTGCAGCTGAAAAGAATGTGTATTCTGATGTTGGGTGGAACACTGTAAACATCTACTAAGTACATTTCTTCACAGGTTTAGTTCAGTTCTGATATTTCTTTGCTGATATTTTGTCTGGTTGATCTATCTATTTGTGATACTGGGGTATTAAGGTCCCCCATTACAACTGTGTATTTGCTCATTTGATTTTTCCTATTAATATTTGTCTTATATAGTTGGGTGCTCCTGTATTTGGTGCATATATATTTACGATTGTCATCTCCTCCTCTCAAAAGTTTTCCCCTAAGTATGTATGACCTTCTTTGTCTCTTTTGATTATTCTTGGTTTGAAGTTCACATTGTCTGCCAACGGAATAGCTACCCCTGCTTTTTTCTGGGTTCCTGTTGCATGGAGTATTGTTTTCCATCCTTTGACGTTCAGTCTATGAATTTCTTTTTGAGTTAAATGTGTTTCTTGTATACCACATATTGTTCAATTTTGTTTCTTGGTCCATTCTGCTAGTCTGTTTCTTTTGATTGTTGAATTCAGGCCATTTACATTGACGAATATGTATTGGCTTATCTTTTTCATGTTATTTTCCTGTGTTGGTTCCCTGTCTTTCTCCTCTGTTTCATTGCTTGCCCTGCTTGGTGGTTTCTTTCTGTTGTTGTTCTTGGAATTGTGGTCATTTTTATCTCTGTCTAAATTATCTTTCAATACCTTTTGTACTATTGGTTTGGTGGTCATGAATTTCTTCAGTTCTTTGTCATGGAAGTATCTTATTTCTCCATTAATTTTGAAAGATAGTTTTGCAGGGTACATCAATCTGGGGTGGAAGTTTTTTCTTTCAGGTCTTGAAATACTTTACTCCAAGCTCTTGTTGACTTGAAGTTGTGTTGTGAAGTCTGCCATGATTCTGATGGGCTTTCTTTTACAGGTGATCTATTTCTTTTCTTTAACAGCTTTTAATATTCTGTTCTTGTGAATTTCTGGGATCTTGATTATTATATGTCTGGGTGTAGATTTATTTTGGTTATGGCTAATTGGAGTTTTATATGCCTTACTTATCTGTACGTCAAATTATTTTCCCATGCTTGGGAAATTTTCTATTACTTTTGCAAATAGTATTTTTATGTCATTTGTGTTGACTCCTTTTTCACTGACAACAGTTATTCTTATTTTTCTTTGCGTCATCTTGGAGCTGTCGAATTGTTATTTCCTCATCTTTTGTTATTTTCAAGAGATCTTTCCTTTCATGATCAGTAGCCGAGATCCTATCTTAAAGGTCTGAAAGTCTGTCTTCAGTTTCATTGAAGCAGTTTTGCCAGCTTTCAGTGGAATTTTTAATTTCCTGGATATCTGTTTGAATCTGTTTTTTGCATTCTGTTTTTTTTTCCTATATTGATCTTTCATGGGTTCCATCCTCTTCCTATCATTGTCAATATTTTATCTATCTGTACTCTAGATTTGCTGAGCAATTCTTTTTATAAATGTTGACTTTTCTTTTTTTACCTGAGATATTATTTATGATCTGATTCTCTCTGTAGCCTCATGGATTTGTTACTTTACTTTGGTTGCTGTCATTTCAGAAATGTCAGGTGTGTGTCTTCCATTTTCCTCTATCTTGTCTCCTGGACTTGTTCTGGGTTGGCCAGAGGTCTGTTACATTTTGCTGTGTCTGGTCGTTTTCTATTTCAAAATTTTTAATTTTGTTTTCTGTGTTGATCCTTGTAAGATTTTGTAGTAGGTAGCTTTATCACTAGTATCAAGGCCTCTGTAGGTAAGGTTTGTTCTTCAGGGATGTCTTCTGTGTGTAGGCATTTCTTGGTTTGTGTCTGTTCCAAGATCCTACATTTCCAATTAATTAAGAGTGAGATGTTGGTATCTGTTTGGCTCATTCCCCACCTTTGGTGCTGGGGTGTGGTGAGGTTATTACCCCAGAACTTTCCAGTATTGTTACAAAAGTGAGAACAACTGATTAAAACAGATATGACATCCTAGCTAAAGTAGTATAATTAGTAATAACAATAGCATCAAGCACAGTTTAGAAACTGACAAACTGTTGTAACTATTAATTTTGTACCTTTAACCATAGGAGCAAAATCTACAATATTACAGAACCAATCGTAAAATGGGAGCTTGTATGCAAAGTGTTTCCCCTTGGTATATTGGTTTTAACCTGTGGTGGGGAAATTTAAGAAAGTTAGTGGATAAAACAAATATAACTGAAAAGAAAGTAGAAGTCAGGCTGGAGGACAAAGGATGATCACTCAAGCTTTGGGAAATGAGAGAAAAGGGCAGAAGAGAAAGAGTGAAAGAGTAAGCAAGGGATTATCTGAACTTGGTCTCTGGATTTGGGGGATGGGATTAGTCTTCTGTGGCTGGATTTCTACCCAGCTGTTTAGAAGAGAGAAAAAAAGATAAGGAAAAGAAAGAGAAAAAGGGAAGCCTCCCTGCCTGTATCTATTCTATGTGTCTTTGTTCCCAAGCACAATGCTGGTTCACCTAACTTACCACCTGTTGGCTTGTATTGTTACTGTTGCTTCTGACAATTTCTCACCACTGGTCCTGCCTGTCCA
The DNA here is from genome assembly GCA_028451465.1 of Erethizon dorsatum. Classification (NCBI taxonomy): domain Eukaryota; kingdom Metazoa; phylum Chordata; class Mammalia; order Rodentia; family Erethizontidae; genus Erethizon; species Erethizon dorsatum. The sequence goes on from CM051842.1 coordinate 63,560,306, forward strand.
TCCTGTGCATCCTGGTTGGGGCCCTACTGTGTGGCTGACATTCCTGCCAGTCCTTGTGTCTTCCCATGCTGTTCACCTAGGTCCTGGCAGCCATGATGGGAGGGGCTGGTCTCTGGGCCTTCCCACGTTGTTCACCTGGATCCTACCAGCCACAGTGGGAGGAGCTGGTCTCTGGCTCTTCCCGTGGTTCTTTTCACCTGGATCCCAGCAGCCGCTGATCTCTGTGTCTTCCCCTGCTGCTTTTCGCCTGGATCCCAGCACCCACTGGTCTCTGTGTCTTCCCACACTGTTCTCCTGGATCCCAGCAGCCACAATGGGAGGGGCCAGTGTCTGTGTCTTCCCGTGGTGCTTTTCACCTGTATCCCAGCAGCCACTCATCTCTGTGTCTTCCTGTGATGCTTTTCACCTGGATCCCGGCAGCTGCGACGTGAGGGGCTGGTCTCTGTGTCTTCCTATGGTGCTTTTTCCCTGTATCCCAGCAGCTGCTGGTCTCTGTATCTTTCCATACTGTTCACCTAGATCCCACCAGTGTTCGTCGTTTTGTGTCTAAATTAATTCACTTAAAATAATGTCCAGCTTCATCCATGTTGTTGAAAATCGATGAATTTCTTTTTATTAAAAAGGCTGAATATATTGCTGTGTGTGTGTGTGTACCACATTTTATTGTCTGTTTTGGACATTTAGATTATTTCTTCTCTTGGCTATTGTCAACAATGCTGCAGTGAGTATGGAAGCACAAGTATCTCTGTGAGGTGCTGATTTCATTTCCTCTTTGTACATATCAAAAGATGAATTTCTGAGTCACATGGTAGTTCCATTTTTTAAGGAAACTCCATACATTATTTCTGTATTGTCCCTACTAGTTTACATTCATATCCCAATGTAAATTTTTTTTTCCACATCCTTGCCAAGACTTTTCATCTTTTTCATTTTTTGATCATAGCCATTCTACACATATAAGGTGATATGTCACGGTTTTGATTTTTAATTCCCTGATGATTAGTGATATGCAGCATTTTTCTTTTATCTAGTGGCCATTTGTATGTCTTAGGAAAAAAATCTACTTAGGTTCTTTGTCCATTTTTAAATACAGATGTACATTTTTAGTTGTGGCAGTTACTTTCATATTTTGGATGTTAACTCCCTATCAGATCATTCCAATTTAGTTGGTTGCCTTTCAATTGTATTGATTGTTTCATTTTGCTATGCAGAAAGTTTTAGGTCGATATAATTCCAATTGTTTATTTTCCTTTTTACCCTCTATTTTTGGTGTCCTGTTGAAAATAATTATGATGACCAATATCAAGGAAACTTGTCCAGGAATTTCATGGTTTTATATGTGATGTTTAAGACTAACACATTTGACTTGAGTTTTGTAAATATTTTAGTGTTAGGGTCCTATTTCATTCTTTTCCATGTGGATATCCAATTTTCCCAACACGATTTATTCAAGGGACTGTACTTTCCCAAACTTTGTTTTCTTCTCACCCTTGTAGAAGATTAGTTCACTGTGTATTCAGGAGCTTATTTCTGGGGTTTCTATTTTGTTCCCTTGGTCTATGTATCTGTTTTAATCAGAGTACACTATTGTTTTGATCACTGTAGATTTGTAATACAGTTCAAAATCAGGAGTGTGAGGACTTAAGATTAATTTTGCTTTTTCCAAATTGTTTTGGCTATTCTGAGTCTTGTGTATCCATATGAATTTAGACTTGTTTTTATTTCTAGGAAAATACCATTGGCATTTTGATGGGGATTATATTGCATATGTAGATTTCTTTGCATATGATGGATATTTTAACAACATTAATTCTTAGATACACATAATGATCACATTAATCATAAGGAATTTGAAACTGTACATGATATATCTTGATAATTCTTGTTTTCCAATTCACCTTCTCTCTCTTCAACCTCTCTTCTCATTTATTTATTTATTTTCTTTTTCTTTTCCCTTCCTTCTTTCCCCCATCCCCTCCCTAGTTCTAATTCCCATTTGAACATTTTCTTCCTATTTACCAATATCAATTATACATTTTGGCCCTTATTTACACTTTCAGTTTCACACACCAAACAAACCATGCAGTATTTACACATGTGTATCTGATTTATTTTACATAACATTATGGTCTCAAAGTATATCCATTTACCAAGAAATGTCTCAAGTTTATCCTTTTTTATGACTCAGTAATAATCCATTGTATTAAAAAATACCTTCTTTATCCATTCATCAGTTGATCGGCATTTGAGCTGTTTCCAAGATTTGGTGATTTCAAACTGTGCCAGTATAAACATGGGTGTGCATATATCACTGTGGTATGATGCTTTTAACTCTTTTGGGAAGATATCAAGAAGGGGAATTGCTAGGCCAAATGGAAGCTCTCATTTTAGTTTTTTGAGGAATCTCCACATTGATTTCCACAGTGGCTGTACCAGTCTACACTCCCACCAACAGTGGAGAAGGGGTCCTTTTTACCTATTGCCTTGCCAGTATTTGATATGTTGATTTCTTCATAATACCATTCTTTCTGGGGTGAGATGGAATATCAGTGTTGCTTAAATTTGCATCTCTGAAATGACCAATGATGTTGAATTTTTTTGTTTGTTTGTTTGTTTTTGTGGGTATCGGGGGGTCGACCTCAGGACCTCGTGCGCCAACAGGCACCTGTGCCACTGAGTGATATCACCGGCCCCTTTTTCATATGTGGGTTCTGGGAGTCAAACTCGGGCCCTTGCGCTTGCAAGGCAGGTGCTTACACCGCTGAGCCATCTCACCGGCCCGATGTTGAATATTTTTAAAAAATATTTATTTGACATTTGTACTTCTTAACCTGAGAAGTGTCTATTCATTTCAGATGCCCATTTTTGGACTGAGTCTTTAAATTTGATGGTCTGATTTTTTTTTTGAGTTCTTTATATATTCTAGATATGAGTGCTTTGAGGAACAGCTGGCAAATTTTTTTTTACCACTCTGTAGGTTGTCTCTTCACTCTGTTACTAATTTATTTTGCTGGGCAAGATGTTTTTAATAAGATGAAATTCCAATTGTTGATGCTTTGTAATATGTTCTGTGCAATCGGGGTTTTGCTCATAAAGTATTTGACTACACCTATGTCTTCAAGAGTTCTACATATTCTATCTTCCAGCAGACTTAGTGTTTCTGTTTTATGTTTAGATCTTTGATCCATTTCAATTTTAGGTTAGTGCATGGTGATAGATATGGGCCTAGTTTTAATCTTTGGCATTTTGAATGCCAGTTTTTCCAGTACCATTAAGTAAAGAGGCTATCTTTCTTCCAGTGAAGTAAGTTGGCCCCTTTGTGAAAGATCATGTGGCTGAGTATGTTTGGAGTTGTTTCTACATTTTCTCATCTGTTCCATTGATCCTCATGTCTATTTTTTTTTTTGCCAGCTCCATACTATTTTTATCAGGGTAACTTTGTAGAATAATTCAAGTCAGGGATTGTGATGTCCCTTGCCTTGCCTTTGTTGCCCAGAATTGTTTTTGGTATTCTAGGTCTCTTCTGGTTTCAAATGAATTTTAGGATTATTTTCTCTAATTCTGTAAGATATGATTTTGGTATTTTGATCAGGATTGCATTAAATCTGTACAACAATTTTGGGAGGATTGCTACTTTCACTATATTGGTTCTTACCCAAGAGCAAGGGATAACTTCATTTTCTGATATCCTCTTCAATCTCATTTTTCAGATTACCGTAGTTTTCAATGAAAAGATCTTTTACTTCCTTCATTAGATTGATTCTTAAGTGTTTCATTTTTTTCAATCTTCTTGTGAAAGGTATGGTTTCACTAATTTCTCTCTCAGTGACTTTGTTATTTGTGTATAGGAATGCTATTGATTTTTGAGTGTTGACTTTATATCCAGCTATGCTGCTGAATTTGTTTATTAAATCTAGAAGTCTTTTGGTGGAGTTTTTGTGGTCTTCTATGTAGAGTATCATGTCATTCACAAATACTGATAATTTAACTTCTTTTCCTAACTTTATTCTTTGTATTTTTCTCTCTTTTCTAATTGTTTTGGCTAGTGTCTCCAGAACTATATTGAATAGGAGTGGTGATAGTGGGTATCCATGTCTCGTTACTGATTTTAGAGTGAAAGCTTTCAGTTTCTGACCATTTAGTATGATGTTATCGATTGTCTTATCAGACAGCTTTTAACAGATTGAGATTAATACCATCTATTCCAATTTTCTGTAGTGTTTTTGTCATGAATGGGTGTTGGACTTTGTCAAATACTTTTCCTGCATCTATTCACATGCTCATATGATTTTTGTCTTTAGCTGTGTTGATATGATGCATTACATTTAATGATTTGCATATGTTGAATCACCCCTGCATCCATGGGCTGAATTCTACTAGGTCATGGTGTATAATTTTCTTGATTTCCTGCATTCTGTTTACCAGTATCTAATTGGAGATTTTTGCATCTAAGTTCATTAGGGAGATTGGCCTGTAGTTCTTTTTGGTTGGATCCATCTCAGGTTATGGTATCAGGGTAATACTTTCAGGAATGAATATGGGAGTGTTCCTTCCCTTTCAATTTCATTTAACAGTTTGAGGAGTAATGACGTTAGATCTTCTCTAAATTTTTTTGTAGAATTCAGTAATGAATCCATCAGGACATAGGCTTTTCTTTGATGGTAAATTTTTAATTACACCTTCAATTTCATGACTGATACTGTGTTATTTAGAATTTTATATCTTCTTTATTTAGCTTTGATAGTTCATATATATCTAGGAATCTATCCATTTCTTCTGTGTTTTCCAACTTATTAGAATAGATGTTCTTGAAGTAGGTATTGATGATCCTCTGGATTTCCACAGGAATCCTTTGTAATTTCACCCTTCTTTCCCAATTGCATGAATTTGAGTCTTTTCTTGTTTTCATAAGGTTGGCTAATGGTTTATCAATTTTATTTAATCTTTCAAAGAACTCTTCAATTCATTTTTGTGTCATTTTGTTAGTCTCAATTGCATTAATTTCTGCCCTGATTTTATAATTTCCTCCCTTATATTAGATTTGGGCTTCACTTTTTCTTCTTTTTCTAGAAGCTTGAGCTTCAACATTAGGTTGTATATTTGAGCTCTGTCTGTTTTCCTTACATGAGAATTCACATTAGCTCTTCTTTAAATTTCTTGTAGAATTTGGCAGTTAATCCATCAGGACCTGGGCTGTTTGTTGGTAAATTTTCATTTATGTTATCAAATTTATTGACTGATATTGGGTTATTTGTAATTTTTATATCTTGATTCAGTGTGGAAGACTGCCACATCACCCTCCCCCAGGCCCAAATGTAATTGTGCTTACCAGCAAGCAGTGCAGGCTGTATAGAGGTTACTTCCCTAAATTGGCTTTCAGGTTAATTATTAAGTCTTGCAGAGGCTGTGTACATATCTTCATGATAGCAAGCAGGTGGTGTGGGGCTAGCATTGCTCTTTGCCAACAGCCACAGTTGAGCCCAGAAAGGTGGGCTGTGAGACTGTGGGGCCAAGGTATAAGATAACGTTTCCGCTGAGGCTTGCGTGACTCAAGAAAATTCTTTCCCAGAATTGGCTACACAGTAGGTTACTTGATAACCACAACCTGGCACACGGCTGTTCCATCCCTGTCACGAGAATGGTTTGTTCCCTCTTTTATAAGCCTTGCCTGCCTAGTCACTTGTCTAGCACATTCAGCTGCAAACCTCTCACCATTTTCCTCAGTGCAAATGTAATCATTAAATATTGAGGTTCTCGCTGCCTCATGGCCTTTTGTTCCCTATGAACAACTGGTCATCCCAGTTCCCTGCTGCACCACCATTTTGTCTCTTGCTCTTCCTTTTCGCCATTCACCATAACATCTGGTAGGAGATTGGGCCCAACTGCAGGCATCCCTAATTAATTTCCATATAACAGTCCTCCAACTATACTTTATATTTCAATGTACTTGATATCCAGATAAAATTATAATAAACTCATTGTTCCCCCTACAATACTGTTTCTCAAGTTACAAAGGACAAAAAGGGTCCGTCATATAAAACAACCTTGTTTATCAGCCTTTGCTTAAGACCATAAAAACAGATAATGGACCTACTTATATTAGCAGATCCACTCAACAGTTTTTTCAGTTTTAGGGAATTAAGCATATAACTGAAATTCCCTACAATCCTCAGGAGTAAGCAATTATTGAAATATCTCATTTAACCTTAGAATAACAGTTAATAAAACAAAAATTGGGAATCCAGATGTACCCTGAAAATACAATTAGATTTGGTAACTTATATTTTTAAAATTTTAAGCCTGGGTAGCTCAGTTGGTAGAGTACGAGATTCAGTCTCAGGGTCATGTGTTCAAGCCCCATGTTGGGCACCAGTTGTTAGGGACCCATGCTTAATGGATACAGTGTGTGAGATAGCAATTAAAACATGAAGTGGAAGTCTTATTCCAAATCATATTCCTATAAAGAAGTTCATGAGGATCATATACACAAATATCAGTACTTAAATGTTTAAATCCAGTTAGGGTCAATTTAACTTTTCTCCTATTGTGGCTTCCATTTTTCCCACCTGAATATGGCCTTGTTCAAAGGGTAACACTAATTTCCAAAGGGAATACTGAATAGGGCCAGCATTTTAATTTATGACCAAATGGGATATAGGGGGATTTAATCCCCACCACAGCCAAGTGATATTTTTTATTGGAAGGGACTGGACTATATGATCTGTAGACCCACTGAAGGACAGTCAACCCCCTTCTACTTTCTCCCATGAACTTCCATGTGGGACCCAGTCTACAAAGGAAAATCCAAACTTATCTATCTTATTACCCTCATTTGTCTTTCTACAATTTTCCCACGGGGCCATATGTCCTCCATAGAAATGAGGAAGGAATACATTGGATTGGCAAATGGGCAAGTCAGGTTTGAACTCATAAGTATAATCTCCACAGAAGGGTATCGAGCCCAAAGAATGACCATCTGATCCTTTATATAGGCCACCCAAGACTGAAATCTTACTGTAAAGCAAGGATGAGGAATATTGTCTATCATAGAGGCACACAAGGGTGGATGAACAAAATGAGAAGTAAGGTTTATCAAATTTGGTCCTCCATAAAGGTAATAATTTGCGGTCCAGGCAAAACTGTCTTCTGCAGGGTCCTAGCAAATGAAAAACCTCGGGCCAATCCATCCAGGTAAACAGCCTCAAAAGAGGATTAGGCACATAAGCCCAGTACTCTCCCTGTCACAGGCATTATATATTCAGTATAGGCTATGATAACCATCATAGCAATGAACATATTTTCAGGGGTATGTGGAAGGCCCTGTCATGCCACCAGTGTCCTAGCTTTTTGTGCCATCTTCTTCAGTTGTCTCAATGTTATAGGGCTCACATCTGGAACAGCAGGCACCATGGGTGGAGTTGGGCCTCCTCCAATATCATGTCAGCAAATGCTCTCATTGGCAGGTTGACTGGTGGTTTTGCTGTCAGCAGGTGTCACCACAGTCTCATTCTTTTTCTCTTTTCATGGTTGCATACATCGGGATGGCAGCCATAGCATTTCTGCATTATCTATGGAAATACAACAAAACCCTCCTCCCCAGGGTATCAGCATAGTAGGGCCATTCCATTGACCCATCTGAAGATTGAACCACAGGACTCGGGGCCTACTGCCTTCAGCTAAAGAGGAGGAAGAATGCCAATGAAGCACAATGAGGGGGTGACACGGATCCAGGAGCTGGGTTTAAAATTTAAAAAATATAAATTACCAAATCTAATTGCATTTGGGGGGACATCTGGATTCCCCCTTTTTATTAAATGTTTTAAGGTTAAATGAGATCTTTTAATGAAACCGTATTGTTTTATCCACAGAAAGCTTAGACTTTTGATGATGACCAATGTAAATATATCACATCTTCAGCAACATTTAATGGGGTGTGTTTCTGGTAAGGCTGTGGAAACTACTGGGATCTCATTATTTTCCCAAACTAATTTTTTAAAGACTGGAATAATTTTTTTTGCAATGCATTATATTTGTATTTTATTTTGTCTTAAGAGTTTTGGCATCTCCATGCCCTCTTCCTTCACTAGCTAATGATTCTGTCATCTCTACATCTTCTATCACCTAGTCAGACCTTCTTATTTTTCTAACAGTGTTTGTGGGATCCCTCTCTTTAAGACTTAATATACTTTGGGCTAACATTGATTCTAGGAATCCCAGTGTAATGAGTCCCTGCATTCCTCCCACCTTAGCCTCTCCCACAGCTGAAACTACAGGCATGTGCCACCATGTCTGACCCAGCCAAAGGAAGCAGAGAGGGGAAAACTGCTTCTCTTACACGGCTCCATCACTGGCTCAGTGAGACCACCTTCTTCCTGTCAGGACAGGTCCTGCACTGCCATCACCACCTCTGTCACCATGACCCCTGAAGACTACCATGCAAGCATCTTGGGCATGATGTGTCAGTCTCTAAAAATTCTGGAGATGTGAGCCAAGGAAGAGTCTCTCCACAAGTCTCATTAGTAAATTATATTTGCTGTGCTATATCTGCAAAGACCTCCATACCCAAAAGGACCTCTGCTGTTATGTTGGCTGTCTATTTCTATCAGCCTGATCTACCACCAATTCCTGTAACCACATACTGAAATGAGATTTACTAGGTGATAATCAAGCATGAATAAGGTTCTAACATCATGTGAGGCCAGAAAATGTTTTCCCAGAATTGAATCTATGGTGAACGGTCCCTGAGCTCCATTATTTACAACACTGTTTTAATTCTTTAAGCAGTTTAAAATCAAATATGTGATGTTCAGGGATGAGCTGATTTTGATTATTAAGATCGTTTCTAACTACCAACAGGAAACAATAAAGTCCAAGAACATCTCCTTGCATAGCTGCCCTCTTAACAAACTATTAGTATTTAGACATACAAGGTTCAGAATGTCTTAAATTTAAATAGTTTGGAGTCACAGGCTGAGGAGTTTCTTTAAAAACCTCACCTGGCTCTGGGTCTCCCCTAGAAGCTGGCAATGTAGTGGGTGGCTTTTCCGTTTCCTCATATTTTTCTCCTGTTTTGTTCTAAAACAGAAACTTTGTGGGTGCTGGTACTAAACAGATGTAAAACAGATTTTTACTGAGTTCCAAGCTGAGAAGGTCTCAGGAGAAACAATTTCTCCTCTGCCATGAGCTCTCTAAATTTTTTCCCACCTTGTCCTAAATTTCAATATCCAAAGTTACTGCCTGTGGGAACCAAAGATTGTAATTATTTCTTGAAGCATTTTGGTGATGCTGCTACCTAGCACTGTGTATTTTTGCCTTCTTTAAAAGAGATTTTAGGAGCTGGTGAGATAGCTGAGGCATAAATGCCTGCTTGGCAAGAGTAAGGTCCAGAGTTTGACTCCTGGTACCCACATAAAGGAAAAAAAGGGCTGGTGATATTGCTCAGTGGCACAAGCGCTTGCTGGCAAGCGCGAGGTCCTGAGGTCAACTCCTGGTACCCATCTTAAAAAAAAAGAGATTTCAGAGAAAGAGATTTTTTTTTTTTTAATGTGGGTACTGGGAGTAGACCTCAGGACCTTGCACTTGCCAGGCGGGTGTTTATGCCGCTGAGCCATATCACCAGCCCGAGAAAGAGATTTTAAAGAAAGAGATATTTTATTTTTTGTACCAGGAATTGAACTCATGACCTCGTGCTTGCCTGGCAGGTGCTGTGCCTCTGAGCTATATCCCTGGCCCAAGAGATTTTAAAGAATGAGATTTCCCCATGTTTTAATCCCAGCAAATGTCCTATTTGTGTCAAAAGCACTTATCTTAGCTCTGAACCAGATGTCTTTGGAATCGTCACATGAGATACACACACCATCAAAACACTCCTAGTAAATCCAGCAGGCAGGCGAGAATACCATGGGTTCAGTCCACACTGGACCCCGGTCATTAGGGACCCTTGCAGTAGGTCCCAGTCTCCTGCCAGGTGCTACAGGGCATGGCAAAAAAGAAAGAGCAACAGACAAAATGGCAGTGCAGCAGGGAACTGCAGTGACCAGTTCTTCGCAGGGAACACATGGCCACTAGGCAGCCATAACTTCAGTATTTAATGATCACATTTGCATTGAAGTAAATGGTGAGGGGATTGCAGCTGAATGTGCTAGACAAGTGGCTAGGCAGGCAATGCTAGCCCAATATGACCCACTTGCTATTATTAAAACATACACAGCCTTAGCCAGACTCACTAAGTAGACTGAAAGCCAATTTAGGGAAGTCACCTCTGTATGGCCTGCACTGCTTGCTAGTAAGCACAATCACATTTGGGCTTGGAAGAGGGTGATGTGGTGGTGCTCTACAATTCAGTTTTGGCAATTCATATGTATCTTGGAACCTGTCCACTTCTTATGTGTTTTCCATCTTATTAGAGTACAAGTTCTCAAAGTAGATATCGATGAACTGGGTTTCCACAGGATCCATTGTGATTTCAGCCTTTTCATTCCTAAATGCATGAATTTGAATCTTTTCTTTCCTGTTTTTGATAAGGGTGGCTAAAGTTTTATCAATTTTATTTAATCTTTGAAAGAAACAACTATTCCATTCATTGGTTCTTTGTAGTGTTTTCTAAGTCTCCATTGCATTAATTCCTGCTCTTATCTGTGTAATTTCCCCCCATGTGTATATTGAGTTTTTGTGGTTTCCTTTGCCATTGAGTTCCATTTTCATTGCTCCATGGTCGGATAATATGCATGGGATAATTTTAATTACTTTTCCTTTACTTAAACATATTCTACTGGCTAGTATATGGTCTACTTTGGAGAACACCCCATATGCAGCTGAAAATAATGTGTATTCTGATGTTGTGGGGTGGAACACTGTAGATATCTACTAAGTCAATTTGTTCACAGGTTTGGTTTAGTTTTGATATTTCTTTGTTGATTTTTTTTCCAGTTGGTCAATTTGTGACAGTGATGTTGTTAAGGTCCCTCACTTCAATTCTGTTAGTGTTTATTTGATTTTTCATGTTTGTTAATATTATTTATGTTTTATGTAACTGTGTGCACAGGTATTTGGTGCAATATATTTATGATTGTTAGCTCTTCTTCTTGGAATTTTCCTTTGACAAGGGTTGTAGTCAGGGTTTGCAAGGGAAACAATGCAATACAGGGCACATAATTTTTAGGATTATTTTGTAATAGTCACCCAAAGAGTCATATACAAAAAGGGCAGGAAATCTGTCCACACACTAAAGACCCAAAGAATCCAGCTGAAGGCCTGGATTCTACAGCAGTGTCCTGCATGAGTCCAGCTGAAGACCTAGAGCCCATGGCCATGACCTCATGAGACCAGCTGAAGGCCTAGGGCCCATAACAATGTCTCATGCAAGTATATTTCATGGATCTGCACTGGGAAGGCCCAAAGGTCAATGGTGTAAACTAGAATGTCTGTGCCAGCGGGATGAAGAACCTGTGCCAGCAGGCTGAGGGATCTGCCCCAGAGCCAGGAAGCGATGCTCAGAGTAAGGACCAGAGCTCCCCCGAAAGGCACCACAGCCATCCTCAGCGACAATGAGGTCCCGAGCTCCTCCGATGATGAGAACAGCCAAGCTCCTATCAGGAAAGCCAACGTGACAAGCTCCTCAAGGACAACCGACATCACCAACTCTTCCTCACCAGTTCTCCTTTTTATGTTGTTGGCAACAGTCCTCAGGTGGGCCCTCCACACCCAGTACCACACTGATTCAGTTCAGCTGGGTGTTACAAGTTACCCACCAGTTTTCAATCCACCACAAGTATGTAGTGATGTTCTTTGTCTCTTTTGATCAGTTTTGGCTTGAAGTTCACATTGTCTGCAAATAGAATAGCTACCACTTCTTTTCTCTGGGTTGCCATTGCATGAAGTATTGTTTTCCAATCTTTGACTTTGAGTTTATGAATTTCTTTTTGAGTTAAATGTGTTTCTTTTATGCAGCGTATTGTTGGGTCTTGCTTCTTGATCCATTCTGCCAGTCTGTTTCTTTCGATTGGTGAATTGAGATCACTTCTATTGATGGTTAAAATGGATATGAACTGGTGTATTGTTCTCATATTATTTTCCTGTTGATGGTACCCTGTCTTTCCCCTGTGTTTAATTGCTTGCCCTGCCTGGTGGCTTCTATTGTTCTTGGAATTGTGGTCTCCCTTATCTTTTTCTAAAATATCCTTCAGAGCATTTTGGAGAGCTGGTTTCATGGTCAAGAATTTCTTCAGTTGTTCTTTGTTATGGAAGTATCTTATTTCTCCATTGATTTTGCAAGATAGGTTTGCAGGGTATGTCAATATGGGTTGGAGGTTGTTTTCTTTTAGAGCTTGAAATACTTCACTCCAAACTCTCCTTGACTTGAGGGCTTGTGTTGAGAAGTCTTATGTGATTCTAATGGGTTTTCCTTTACAGGTGATTTGTTTGTTTTCTCTAACTGCTTTTAATATTGTTTTTTGTGCTGAATTTCTGGAATATTTATTATTATATGCCTTGCTGTAGATTTATTTTGGTCATGGCTACTTGGAGTTTTATATGCCTCACTTATTTGTGTGTCAAATTCTTTATTCACATTTGGGATGTTTTCTCCCTTTACTTCTGTGAAGAGGTTTTTTATAGAATTTATGCTATCTCCAGATTTCTCCTTAACTACAGTCTTATGCTGTTTTTCTTTGCTCCATCTTGCAACTGTTGGATTGATTTTTCATGGTCCCTTGGTATTTTTAAGATATATTTATTTTCATGGTCGCCAACCACAATCCTGTCTTCTAGATCTGCTATCCAATCTTCACCTTCATTCAATCTATTGCATATACTTTCAATGGAATTTTTAATCTTCTGGATATCCATTTGTTTTGCTTGTTTTTTTGTTTGTTTTGGTGCTGCGAATTGAACTCAGGACCTTGTGCTTGCCAGGCATGTGCTTGTGCCACTGGGCTATATCCCTGGCCTATCTGTTTGGATCTGTTTCATGGCTTCTGTTTCATATGTTGGGAATTCATGTTTTCCATCATTTTCTGAACCTCCCCTATTTTTTAAACCTGTGTCTACTCTAGATTTATTGAGTGTCTTTTATTTTGATCACCATTTCTTTTATTACCTGAGATTATTTCTTCTATAGTCACATCCATTTTTTTCACTTCTGTTGCTATCATTTCAGAAAGATCCAGTGTGTTCCTTCAGATTTCTTCTATCTCATTGTGCTCTGGACTTGTCCTGGGTAGGCTAGAGGTCTGGGGTTGTATTTTGCTTCTGCATCTCATCATTTTCTATTTTGTGTGTGTGGGGGGGGTTGATGCTTATAGATTTCTTATGGTAGATAGCTTTGCCCCAGTATCAAGTCTTCCCTAGAAAATGTCTATTCCTAAGATTTCTTCTAGGTGTAAATGGTTCTTGGTCTTTGTGTATATCCCTAGAACCTACCTCCCGAATTTATGAAGGATTGGAAGTTAATATTTAGTTGGGTCAGCACCCCATCCTTTGATAATGGACTGTGGTGATATTTATTGCCCCAATCACAATGTTGTCATATGAGGGAGAAAAACTGATTACAACATGTATGACATCCTGGCTAAAGCAGTAAAACTAGCAGTAACAATCGCATCAAACATAGCCTAGCAACTGATAAACTGTGTAAACTATTAATATAGTACCTTTAATCATAGAAGAAAGCTTTACAGTTATATAACAAAGTCCCGACATATACCAGGAGTTTTTATGTAATGAGTTTCCCCTTGGTAGTTTGATTTTACCCTGTTTGGGTGGTATTTAAGAGGGACAGTGAACAAAACAGAGAGATGCATGAGAAGAAATATAGTAGAAGCAAGGTTGTAAGGCTAAGGGTGATTACTCAAGTTTTGGGAGGCTGGAGAAGAGTACAGTAGGCAAAGAATGAAAGAGAAAGCAGAAGAATATTGATGCAAACTAGAAAAAGAAGAGACAATGTTCATTCACATGAAAGTATCATAAACCTAAGAGAGCTGAGGGAAGAGAAAAAGTCAAATAGAACAAAACAAAAATAAAGGTAAGAAATTGAATTAGTCAAAAGAAAAAGAAAAACACTCAAAACCAAACCAAAAGAAAACAGCACCAATCAGCCTAAAAAAGGAAAACCAATCAAAGAAAAAGAATGAAATTTCTCTGGTGTCTGCAGTTCTGTGGTAGTGTCAAAGTCTGATCCCAGAAATGTGCTGTGTAGCCCAGCCAAGAGTGCAGTAGGATTTCTGCTGGATGAGGGGCTGATCTTGTCCATTGGATGTGGGGGCTGGGACTGATCTTCAGCTGTAAACATTTTGGATGTCCACTTTTCCTTACTGTGTTTGTTTCTATGGTGCTGTCCCAGTTGCTGTGGTGCCCTCAGGCAGGTAAAGCCCGGGGTTGCTTTCAGACACATGTACAGTTGTCTCCTTCTGGACCTTGCACAGCTTCCTCTGTTCCATACCACTACCTCCCCTTACCTACTGATCGTAGGTTGGGGGAATGCCCTTATCACTGTAGGACAAGGCTGCTTGCCTGCTTATGCCGCTGTGTCAAGGCTGTTCTGCTGGTCACAGATTAGGGGGATGCTTCCAGTCCTTTGTATTTAGGGTTAAGTGTGGCTTTTGGTGACCACCTGAGTGGAGTCAGGGTGGTCCCAGCTCCTACAGCTCAGAAGTCCCCCATCCTGCTTCCCAACAGCTGGCAGTCCACTGTGACTGGATGTCTCTTCTTTTATTCCATTCTGGGACTTTGGCAGTGAAGTGACCTGGGACTGTTCTGTTGCTGGGTTTTGTCCCAATCCCTTTGAAGTAAAATGGCAGCACCTCCTACCCACTTCGGTTCCACATGTCTGTGTTCTGAAGCACAACACTGGTTTATCTCACTCACCAACTACTGGCTTTCTCAGGCCCCAGCAGATAGTGTCCTACTTCTGCTCTGGGCTGAGGCATCCTGCTTGGTGGGCCAGCTCTGGGCTGGAGAGCACCGCTTACTGGGAGCAGCCCCAAGATGTGGTGCACTACTTGCTGGGGCTGGAGATGCCTTTGAGCTAGTAAGTAATCAAGAGTCAGACTTCAGTGGTCCTTGTGTTTTTAATCAAGAGATTTTTAGTTTTATGTTGGAAAACATGTTCAATAAATAATGGTTTTCTAAAAGTCCTCAATAGTACCTGGCTCATAGTGGACAACATATATTCAATGAATGTATGTTTCTTAAATCAACTTGGGACAGTGGAATAAAATAGAGTTCATATTCATATACTAGACAGATGACTCTGGGAATGATAAAATCTTGCTGATATATTAAAGGAAGAAAAAGACTGCTGATATGTTCGTCATTTGGAAGGCTCTCCTAGGAGACTAGGTAAGACATGATCAGTGCTTATATCACAAATAAGGACCATGTGAATAAAGCAAGGAAATAGTGGAATAGTCTTCTAGAGATCAAAAGCAAATTTGATCAAATTTGATGGGATGGGATGGATGTGATGGCTGTCATTAAGGTTCAGTGAATCATAGGAGGGATATACTTTTTAAAGTAGTAGAACCGCCGGTGAGATGGCTCAGCGGCGTAAGCGCCTGCCTTGCAAGCGCGAGGGCCCGAGTTCAACTCCCGGATCCCACATACGAAAAAGGGGCCGGTGATATCGCTCAGCGGCACGGGTGCCTGTTGGCGCACGAGGTCCTGAGGTCGACCCCCCGGTACCCACAAAAAAAAAATAATAAAATAAAGTAGTAGAACCAGGGGTGGAAGAGAGGGAGAAAAAAGATAAGAGTGGAGAAGTGTAATAAAACAACTCTGCTTTTGCTCCAAGATTTCTTCTATTTTAAAGAGAAAAAATAGAACAAAATTTCAAAACAAGATAATAGGAGGGTAACAATGGTTAATACATTGCATGATGTTACCATTAAATTAGTTACTCAGAGTACAAGATATCAGCATTCAGTTGCCCAAACAATATTAGCACAAACGTTTCTTTTCAATGAACTAAGAGAAATGAGTAGTATGTCCATCTTAAAAAAAAAAAATATATATATATATATATATATATATATATACATTTGCTTTTCTCTTCTTTTCTCCATTCCCCCATCTCAGTTTCTCTTTCCTTTTGAACAGTTTCTTCCCACTTTACAATATCTATTGTACATTTTGGACCTTATTTACTCTTTCAGCTGCTCACACTAGGGAGACAATATGATATTTGCACATGTGAGTCTGGTTTATTTTGCTTATGAGTATGGTCTTGCATTGCATCCATTTACTTATAAAAGTCTCCAGTTTATCCTTCTTTATGGCTGAGTAGTACTCCATTGTATAAAAATACCACATCTTTTTTATCCATTCCTCGGTTCATGGGTTATTTCCAAGATCTAGCTATTGCAAGTTGTGCTGCTATAAACATGGTGCACATACATCGCTGTGGTACAATGTTTTTAATTCTTCTGGGAATATACCCAGAAGGGGAGTAGCTGGGTCAAATGGGACCACCAAGCCTAGTTTTCTGAGGAATCTTCATGCTGATTTCCACAGTGGTTGCACCTGTCTACGCTCCCACCAACAATGGAGAAGGGTTCCTTTTTCCACACAGCCCCTTCACCATTTGTTATTGGCTGATTTCTTCATAATAGCCACTCTTTCTGGGGTAAATGACCAGTGATGTTGAACATTTTTTCATATATTTATTTGCTGTTTGTATTTCTTCATCTGAGAAGTGTATATTCATCTCAGATGACCATTTTTGAATTGGGTCTTTAAATTTGGGAGGTCTGATTTTTTTGAGTTCTTTACATATACTTGATAGTAATGCTTTGTCTGAGGAACAGCTGGCAAACATTTTTTACCACATTGTGGGTTGTCTCTTCACTCTGTTGATGGTTTCTCTTGCTGTGGAAAAGCTTTTTAATAAGATGAGATTCCAGTTGTTGGTTCTTTGTGATAGTTCCTGTGCAACTGGGGTTTTATTTATAACATCTTTGCCTACACCAAGGTTTTCAAGAGTTTTACCTATTCTATCTTCCAGCAGATTTAATGTTTCTGTTTTAATATTCAGATCTCTGATCCATTTTGAATTTCATTTAGTGCATGGTGAAAGATGTGGGTGCAATTTTAATCTTTGATATGTGCAGAGCCTGTTTTTCCAGCACCATTTATTAGGGAGGCTATCTTTTTTCCAGTGAATGTGTTTGGCATCTTTGTCAAAGATAAGGTGGCTTAGTTTGCCTGTAGTTGTTTCTGCATCTTCTAATATGTCCCTTTGATCTTTAGGTCTGTTTTTTTGCCAGTATCATGCTGTTTTTATCACAGTAGCTTTATACTATAATTTCAAATCAGGGATTGTGATGCCCCCTGCTTTGCTTTTGTTGCCCAGAATTGCCTTTGCTATTCTAGTTCTCTTCTGGTTCCAAATGAGTTTTGGGATTTTTTTTTCTAATTCTGTGAGATATGCTGTTGGAATTTTGATTCGAATTGCAACAAATGTGTATAAGAATTTTGGAAGTATGGCCATTTTCACTATATTGGTTCTTCCTACCCAAGAGCAAGGCATATTTTTCCATTTTGTGATATCCTCTTCCATCTCTTTTTTCAGAGTACTGTAGTTTTCATTGTAGAGGTCTTTTACCTCTTTGTGAGATTGATTCCTAGTTATTTAATTTTTTGGATGTTATTGTGAAAGGTATTTTTGCCCTAATTTCTGTCTCAGTGAGTTTGTTATTCATAGACAGGATGGCTATTGATTTTTGAGTGTTGACTTTATATCCAGCTATGCTACTGAATTTGCTTATTAAATCTAGCAGTATTTTAGTGGTGTTTTAGGGGTCTTCTATATAGAGTATTATGTCATCGGCAAATAATGATAATTTAACTTCTTTCTTCCCTATTCTTACTCCTTTTATTTCTTTCTCTAGTCTAATTGCTCTGGCTAAAATTTGCAGGACTATGTTGAATAAGAGTGGAGAAAGTGGACATCCTTGTCTTCTTCCTGATTTTAGAAAGAAAGCTTTCAGTTTTTGTCCATGTAGTATGATGTTGTCTGCTGTTTTTCCAGAGATGGCTTTTATCAGATTGAGATAAAGACTATCCCAATTTTCTGTAGGGTTTTTATCATGAATATGTGCTGGACTTTGTCAAAAGCTTTTTCTGCACCTATTGAGATGATTGTATGATTTTTATCCTTGTCTCTGTTAATATGGTGTATTACTTTTTTTGATTTACGTATGTTGAACTATCCCTGCATTCCTGGGATGAATCCAACTTAGTCATAGTGTATAATCTTTTTCATGATTTGCTTCATTCTGTTTGCCAGTATCTTTTTGAGGAGTTTTGCATCTATTTTCATTAGGGAGATTGGCCTGTAATTCTCTTTCTTAGTTTGGTCTTTCTCCACATTTGGTATCAGGGTAATGGTTGCTTCCAGGAATGAATTTGGTAGTATTGCTTCCCTTTCAATTTCATTAAAGAGTTTGAGAAGTAGTGGTGGTAGGTTGTCCCTAAATTTCTTGTAGAATTCAGCAGTGAATCCATCAGGGCCTGGGCTTTTCTTTGTTTGTAGGTTTTTAATTACATCTTCAATTTCATTGATATTGGTTTATTTAGGATTTTTATCTCTTTTTGATTCAGCTTTCATAATTCATATGTATCTAAGAATCTGTCCATTTCTTCTGCATTTTCCAAATTATTACATTACAAGTTTTCAAAGTAGGTATAGATGATCTGGATTTTTGCGGGGTCCATTTTGATTTCACCCTTTTCATTCCTAACTGCATGGATTTGATTCTTTACTTTCTTTTTTTTGATAATGTTGGGTAAGGGTTTGTTGATTTTATTTACTCTTTCAAAGAACCATCTCTTCAATTCATTGATTCTTTGTATTGTTTACTTAGTCTCCAATGTGTTAATTTCTGCTCTGATCTTTATAATTTCCTCCCTTGTACGAGCTTTTGGCTTAGCTTGTTCTTCTTTTTCTAGAAGTTTGAGGTTCACCATTAAGTTATTTATTTGCACTTGTTCTGTTTTCCTGATATGGGTATTTACTGTTATGAATTTCCCTCTTAGGACATCTTTCATTGTATCCCATAAGTTCTGGTATGTTGTACTGTTGTTATCATTTAGTTGGAGAAACTATCTAATTTCTCCTTTAATTTCATCTGTGACCCATTGGTAGTTCAGGAAGGTGCCATTTAATTTCCATGCGTTTATGCAGTTCTTTTGGTTTCTTTTGCTATTGATTTCCAATTTCATTGCACTATGGTCTGATAATATGCATGGGATAATTTCAATTCCTTTGCATTTACTTAAGCAGGTTCTATGAGCTAGTTTGTGGTCTATTTTGGAGAATGTCTTGAGTGCAGCTGAGAAGAATATGTATTCTGATGTTGTGGGGTGGAACACTGTAGATATCTAATAATTCCCTTTGTTCAAAAGATTGGTTCAATTCTAATATTTCATTGTTTATTTTTTGTCTTGTTGATCTTTCTTTTTGTGAGAGTGGGGTATTGAGACCCCCCAATACAACTGCATTAGTGCTTATTTGATTTTTCATGCCCATTAAAATTTGTTTTATATAGTTGGGTGCATTGGCAGTTGTTGCATATATATTTATGATTGCTATGTCTTCCTTTTGGATTGTTCCCTTTACAAAGATGTAGTGACTTTCTTTATCTCTCTTAATCAGTCTTGGCTTGAAATTCAATACAATAGCTACCTCTGCTTTTTTCTGGGTTCCTGTCTCATGGAGTATTGTTTCCCATCCTTTGACTTTCAGTCTATGAATTTCTTTTTGAATTAAATATGTCTATTGCATGCAGCATATTGTTGGATCTTGGTTTTTGATTCATTCTGCCAGTCCGTGTCTTTTGATTGGTGAATTGAGACCATTAACACTAATGGTCAAAACTGATATGTATTGACTTATCTTTGTCATGTTATTTTCCTATTGTTGGCTCCCCCTCTTTTTTTCCCTCCCCCTGTTTAATTGTTTGCCTTCCTGGTGGATACCTTCTGTTGGGGTTCATGGTGTTGTAGTCCTTGTTAACTCTTTCTAGAATGTCCTTGAAAACATTGTGGTGGTGATAAATTTCCTCAGATATTCTTTGTCATGGAAGTATTTTATTTCTCCATCAGTTTTAAAAGATAGTTTTGTGGGGTACATCAGTCTGGGTTGAAGGCTATTTTCCTTTAGAGCTTGAAATGCTTCAAGCTCTCCTTGACTTAAGGATTTGTGCTGAGAAGTCAGCTGTGATTCTGATGGACTTTCCTTTATAGGTGATTTGTTTCTTTTCTCTAACAGCTTTTACGATTCTATTCCTGTGTTGAATATATGGAATCTTGAGTATGATATGCCTGGGTGTAAAGAGTTTTTTTTATCATGGCTAATTGGAGTTCTATGTGCCTCACTTATCTGTATGTCAAATTCTTTTTCTCTACCAGGGAAGTTTTCTACCATGATGTCTGTGAATTTTCTTTTTTATATCACTTGTGCTATCTCCTGCTTTTCCATTGATTCCAATCAATCTTAAATTATTCTTCTTTGCCTCATGTAGCTGCTGCTGGATTGATTTCTTATGGCCCCTTGCTATTTTGAAGAATTATTTTCATAATCGCTACCTACAAGCCTGTCTTCTATATTTGAGATCCTGTTTTAACATTGGCTTATTCTGCTGCAGATACTTTCAATGGAATTTTTATTCTCCTGGATATCTGCTTGAATCTGCCTTATGGATTCCATTTCTTTCCTATGCTGAACATTCATGGTTTCCATAATTTTCTTAAGCTCATTAATTTTTTTTCTGTATCTGCTCTAGAGGCCTTAAGCATGGTCTTCATTGTGGACATCATCTCTGCAGTTATCTGAGAAATTATTTCTGATTTGATTTTTTCTAGAGCCTCATTTAAGTGCTTTGTTATTACCACTTCAGAGATGCCAGGTGGATGTCTTTCAGATTGTCCCTCCTCCTTGCCCCCTTGGTTTGCCTTTGGTGAACTGGATGTGTGGTGTTGCATCTTGTTTAAGTGTCTTCTCATTTTCTTTCTTTAGTTTAATTCCTGGGGTGATGCCTGTAAATTGCCTATGGTAGGTTGTTTTATTGCTAGTATTTAAAATCCTTAGGAGATGACTACTTCTTTGTGGTATATTCCAGGTGTAGCTTGTTTTTGGTTTTTGGTTTTTGGTATGTTCCTAGATCCTATCTCTTCAATTAATTGGAGATGAGAAGTTGCTGCTTGTTAGGCTCAGTCCTTGGTTCTTTGGTGCTGTGCCACAGTATTTCCCATGACCCTTAGTAAATCTCAGTCATGGACTACCAGGAAGAACAGCTGTTTAGAACAATTATGTCACTTTTGGCTATAGTGGTACCAAAAGCATCAGACACAGCTTAGAAAATGACAAACTGAGCTAATCAGTAATTTGCCACTTTTAACCATATAAATGACATTTGTGGTTATATAACAAAATCTAAACTCAGAAAACTATATACAGTATACAAGTCCCTAATATGTCAATTTTGCCCTCAGAGGTTAAAATTTAAAATGGGTTAAGGAGAAAATAAAGAAGTGGAAGAGGAGGAGGAAATTAGAAGTAAGGCTGGAAGACAAAGGTGGATCACACTAACATTTTGCAAACTGGTGCAGAAGACTGGAGGGAAAGAGAAAGAAGGGATAAAAAGAACGGAACAGAACCACAACCACAAAGAGGCTAGAAACCCCATTTACACTCATATAAAAGCAAGATCAAACAATTAAGGAGAAAAAAATATACCATAGCAACAACAACAAAAAAAAGGGTGAGGTAAAAAAAAAAAAGTTTACTTCCAGGTTTTTCTCTGCTGTCACTGGTAGCCAACATGTGGACACAGAGCCCCAATCTTTGCCCATCTATCCCAGCAAGCAAGCAGTAGCTTTTTCGTGGGGTGGTGGATAATCTTAGTGAGTCTGCACCTTCTGGCTGAGACCAGACTCATTCGGCCTGCAACCGTCAGTGCATCTTCAGTGGGCTTGAGCCCAGCTGGGAGCAATAGACAGAGCCAGCAGCCACTCTGAGTTCTGAGCTCAGCCAGCCCCTCTCCAAGTTGGCTTCTGGCCAATCGCTCTCTCATGCAGGATGACTGAGCCCTCAGCACTCACTGCCAGGCAGTGCAGTGTTTCACTTCCACTGCTCCCCTCCACTGTTGTGTCTCCATGGAGATCTCTGGGGTCGCTGACAGTCATCATGTGTCTGCAAGTTTGAACCACTCCTCTCCCACAGTGAGTCCCATCTCAGGGAGAAGGCACTGCCAGCTACCTCCTTCTTCATTGAAGTTTCTCTCTTTACTCTCTCCATGGGCTTCAAATCATGCTTCAGATCCTTCCTGGGTCCAGGGGACACACCTTCCTCCTTCTTGTTTTCCTTGAGTTGCTATATTCCAGCATCTGATGACAACTCTCAGAAAGGCTCTTTCTCTGCTGCTCACCACTCCGCCATCTTGGTAACTCCTCCAAGATTTATTTCTAAGGATCACTTTCTACACTGAAACACATTGAGGGCTAATCCAGAAACCTCTTCCAGGACTTCTGTTCAGTGCCTTAATATGGTTAGGCTGTACTACCTCTGCTCTTCACAGTGGGGAAGGAAAAGCTTTAACATGAGATAGCCAAAGACCATGTGAGGAAAGATGTCTACTACACAACCAGAAATGGATTTGAGATACCTTAGAGGAGTTCATTTGCATCAAGACACCACTGAATATTATAAACAAAGGTTATTTTACCATGTTTCATTCAGAACCTGGGTATTCAAATTTCCTTATTTTCTATGACCAAATTGCTTTATATACAAACATTTTGAATACCTAAGAGTTTCTATAAAATAGAGCTAATGACAGAAAGACTTTCCCAAGGTTGTCTGCTGAATCAGTCAGGCTGGGCTTTTTTCCTACTGTTGTTTATTGTAGTTATCCATCAAATTTTTTCTTCAAATTGAAGGAAAGTACTTCGAGGTAAGTACTTGTTTTTCCCTGCTCATTTCTCCAACATGATATATAGCCTAACATATCAGGCATTATTCTGATATACTGATATATTGTTGTCCAAGTGTGGCTTCTTTACATGTCACCAGTGATTAGAATTCAAGAACTAGAATCCAGGAGACTATGGACATGAGAGCTCTGTAAAAGGACAAAAAACTGGTGCTTTTCTGATCCTTTTACTGATCCTTATCACCAGGAAAACCATTGTACAAAGAGGTCAGTGTATATTTTCCCATAATTGTAAGATTGAAGACTCAGGAATTTGTTGGGCTGTTATTCACAATCCTATGCAGTTCCTTTATTCCCCTCCTTTGTACTGCCAGTCTGATTCGTGTATACATTAAGATCTAGCTAGTGGAGTGTGGTTGTAATTGTTAAGATGTATCATTATTCTCTTTTTTCTCTATCCTAACCCATATCTATAAATATAGGGTTGGTAGCTTTTGATTCTCCAAGTATCTGTAAGAAAGTAAGTAAAGACAAGTTGGAGAACTTTTAACCTCAATACATTCCTGCCTGACTGGCCTCTTGTCAGCAAGTTGTCCATATTCTCTAATACAATTTAAATTATAGTCCCTTCACATAGTCATTTGGGCACATTTTCCAATGTAGATGCAACATGCAATGAGCCAAGACTCCTGGCATCAGCATCACAGTACTCTGATTCTACTCCTGCTCAGAGCATCAACCTGTGTGTAATCTGAGGAAAATCACTCAACATCTCTTTTCAATTTTTCTTACCTGCCCTCTGTGGAAATGTGAGCTCTCTGGACTAGTCTGCCTATACTTCTGCATTTGCCTAATGAGTTCTCTTATCCATTCCACAAAGAATTATTTCCAGTCTTCTCCACCTTCTTCAGCACTATTCTGAAACCACAGCACACTATTGTAATGGGCTATAATTCATAAGACAAACCCCAAAGGATAATACATGATCAAGAAGTTCTGAGGATTGCTGCTTTATTATGTTCAAGCTTCACTGGCTCACAATTATTTTCTGAATTACCACTTGTCCTCCTTTCCTAACCTATCTTTATGTCAGACTTGCAGACATCTAAGTATTCTGTATTTTAAGGTTATGTGGAAATAAACAACAAAATAGATTTGGTCACTGATGGACAAATCCTGAACAGTACACTGTGGTGAAAGAAAAGTCGGTGAAGATAGTCTCTGGTATTATGAATAGCATGCAGACAAAATGTGATATCATAGGTATCACAGGCCTGCTCTGGGTAAATCTGCAAATTATTGAAAGAGATTGGAGTGAGTGAAATATGTGTGGAGATATATCATGATCAACAGATGTATCACATATTCATTAGCCTGTTTATTCATTTATTCTGTAAAGCCCACCTACTTCATCTAGGTACAGTGTTAGAAATTGAAAATTCTAGTTAGAGTCATTCCCTTTGGGGATCTTATGTTCTAGTGGAAACTACAGGAAATTGGAAAATACAACATAGTATGGCTTAGAGTATAAAAAAAAATAAGATGTTTGCACTGGGCTTACTGGAAACTCATAAAAAGGTCACCTGACCAGGACTTGTATTTCTATATAGTCTTCTGGAGGGAAGTGACATCTAATCTGAAACCTAATGCATGAATAATAATTTCACAAGCAAGGGGAGGTGAGAGGTGATGTTCCTAGCTGCATCATTTGACACATAAAATGTTCTGAAGAATATGGAAATTCTGCAAATTTAAAGAAAATATGGGAATTTTATAAAGCTTGTCAAGAGATGAAAATAGCATATAAGAAATAGGAATTATTTTCTAAAGATTTGAAGCTATATAGTGGGTGACCAAACTAATAGGACATTTAATTGACATAGAGGTTTATTAATAGTGTGAAATATATGTAAGATTTGAGCTTGGACTGAAAGATTAGGAGAGTAGTAATATTTTGCTGGTATACAATCTGGTCAAAGAGCCATCAGCCAGATGTCAGAAATGTTACAATGTCTCGTGTGTGTGTGTGTGTGTGTATTGATATTATTTCCTGAAATTTTTTGAACATTTGTCAAAAAGAAGTTTTGGATGTTCTTTTATTAATGGAAAATTCCTCAATTTTTAATCATGTTTGTGGTACAATGCTGAGTGAATTAACTTCCTATATGGAAAAATCATTGAGAAAACAAAAGATTAGATAGTTGGGGGAAAATAGGTGGCCTGTAAATTCATTCAAAATGACTGTGTTGTTATGGATCAAAGAAAAGGCCATGAACTGGCTGCCAAGGCTGTTTCCTCTCAGACTTTCAGTATTTGTATGTGAGACCAAGGTTTCAGGAGAACAGATGAGTGGAGATCTTGTTTTCTCCTTTCTCACTGTCTTTGCACACATATTATGTGAATCCCCAATCTCTGATATAATGAAAAAGCCCCATACAGAATACAAAGACTGCTATACTGGAAATCTAGTGTCCTGGATCCTGAACCTGCTGCTACCATTTACCAACTGTGTCCATTAACAAATTCCTTAACATCTCTGATTGCCAGTTTACTGTCCATGAAATAAAGGTAAATGTACTGTGAGTTCCCTGTTTATGAATTGCAATATTTGTATCTATTGAGTGCCTGATCGAAAAAATCTGATACAACTCCAGCAATTTGGTATCTCAGAATTCACATACATAGAGCTGACTGTCATGTAATAAAGCCAATGACAAGAACTTTGTGAGAGATGCAGCTTTCAATGACAGAGAGAGTATTAAAGATTTAAGCTTAGTAAAAACATAAATTACTCATGTCATCGATAAGATATGATCCTCACCCTGATGGACATGATTATGGGAGACAAATAGATTAAGTTAAAGAAGACAATCTGAACTGGGCTGATGGTGGTACATACCTGTAAACCCAGCTACTCAGGAAGCTGAGGAAAGGATTGGAAATTCAAGGCCAGCTGAGGCAATTTAGCAAGACTTTGTCTCACATGATTTTTATTTTTTTTATTTTAGTTGTATTAGTACTTCATCTTTTTTTTGTGGGTACTGGGGGTTGACCTCAGGACCTCGCGCGCCAGCAGGTGCCCGTGCCGCTGAGCGATATCACCGGCCCATCATCATTTTTTAAATGGATGCTTTTACAACTTAGTGGTTGAGTCTCCTTGGGTTTAATCTCCCATACTGGGGAAAATAAAAAAAACATTAATCTGAGAATATTCAGGATTGTTTTAGGGGATATAGCAAATAGTCCATATTGGATAGATTATAAGGGGTATAGCTCAGTGGTAGAGCATTTGACTGCATAAGGTGTTTTGCCAAGGTTCCTTTTTATATTTTATTTTTAATTAATATGAATTAATTTTACATATCAATAAAAATCAGTGTGATATTTCAATACAGGCATATAGCATTCATGCATCAAATCTGCCTTACCATTATCCACTCTTCCCCTCTACCTTCCCAACTTTTAGTAATCACCATTCTATATGCAGGTCAAATTAAAATTCTACTTTTGAAAAGTAGATAGGAACTAGAACCTGATGGTCCTTATGCGGTCAGCACAGAGGGTTCCAAACTTAAATTGTAGTTAATTCAGGGGAAACAAATATGTTAGGACCTATGAATCAAGAACAATATCAGTCTTGACATTCAACGTTAAAATGAAGGAACTACTGCCATTTTCAATAACATGGGTGAACCTTTTCTTAGTTTCTTTTCTCATAGCTGAGACAAAATACACAACACCCATAAGTTAAAACAGGAAATGTTTACTTGGTTCACAGTTTGTAGAGGTTTAAGTAATACTTGGATGTCTCCAAGACAGGGTGGCATGGCAAAGGGGTATAACAGGATACATAGTCCATGACAAGCAGGTAGGAGACAGAAAAGCAGCACTGAGCATGAGCAGCAGCACAAGTAGCAGAACCTGCTCCATTTTGTCCCTTGAAGGCTACCCACCTTTTGGGTGGTACCATCCACACCCAGTTTGGGCCTGCCTTTCCGTTATCCACAACCAGAAATGATAGAACAATCAGTGGACTAATTTAGTAATCACACACCCTTAATCCCAACATCACACAATTTAATCCCAGCATCACACACCCTAGATCCAGCTACTTCCCCAAAATCCCACCTATGAATGCATGAGGCTTTGGGGAGACATCTAGACACAGCCATAACAAAACTGGAGGACAATATGCAAAGGGAAATAAACCAGGTACAGAAAAGCAAATATTGCATATTCTCATTTATATGTGGAATTAAAATATAATCAAATTTATAGAAGGAGAGAGTACAGTAGTAGTTACCAGAACATGGGGGTCCAGATGGGGAGATGTTTGTCAGTGAGTACAAGAGGAATACAAGTTAGACAAGAGGAATAAATAAGTATTCAAGATGAAAAATAAAAGATAATATGAGTAAAGTTCTTCAATTAATGGATGGTCATTTTTATAATGTACAAGAAGAGACTATATCTTATAAAATATTAATTCAAATTTTTTATTTTATTTTATTTTATTTTTTATTTTTTTTGTGGGTACCAGGGGGTCGACCTCAGGACCTCGCGTGCCAGCAGGCGCCCGTGCCACTGAGCGATATCACCGGGCCCTTTTTCATATGTGGGTTCCAGGAGTCGAACTCGGGCCCTCGCGCTTAACGGGCAGGCGCTTAAGCCACTGAGCCATCTCACCGGCCCCAATTTTTTTATTTTAAAGAGAAGAAAAAACAAACAAAACAAATCAAAAAAGAACAAAATTTCCAAACAACATAATAGAAGGGTAACAATGGTTAATACATTATGTATTGTTATCTTTAAGTTAGTTGTTCAGGGTACCACAAATTAGCATTCCATTGTCCAAACATTACTGACACAAACCTTACTCTTCAATGAACTAAGTAAAATTAGTAGTGTATCTATCTTAAACATCTTACATATAAACACAATTTTTTCTTTCCCCTTCTTTCTTTTCCTTATTCGCCATCCCAGTCTCTCTTTCCTTTTGACCAGTTTCTTTCTGATTCACCATGCTTATTGTACATTTTGGATCTTGTTTACTCTTTCACTTTTTCACACTAGAGAGACAACAGGATGCTTATACATGTGCGTCCGGTTTATTTCACTTATGAGTATTTTCTCAAGTTGCATCCATTTAACTAAAAATTCTCCAGTTTATCCTTCTTTATGGCTGAATACTACTCCATTGTATAAAAATACCACATCTTTCTTATCCATTCCTCAGTTGATGGGCATTTGGGTTGTTTCCAAGATCTGGCTATTACAAATTGTGCTGCTATAAACATGGGTGCACATATATCACTGTGGTACAATGTTTTTAATTCTTCTGGGAAGATACCCAGAAGGGGAATAGCTGGGTCAAATGGGACCTCCAACCCTCATTCTTTGAGGAATCTCCACACTGATTTCCACAGTGGCTGCACCAGTCGACACTCCCACCAACAGTGAAGAAGGGTTCCTTTTTGCCCACAGCCCCTCCAGCATTTGTTATTAGTTGATTTCTTCATAATAGCCATTCTTTCTGGGGTGAGATGGTATCTCAGTGCTGTTTAAATTTGCATCCCTTGAAAGACTAGTGATGTTGCACATTTTTTCATATATTCGCTATTTGTATTTCTTCATCTGAGAAATGTGTGTTCATCTCACTGCCCATTTTTAGAGTGGGTCTTTAAATTTGGGAGGTCTGATTTTTTTTAGTTCTTTGTATGTTCTCGATAGTAATCCTTTGTCTGAGGAACAGCTGGCAAACATTTTTTCCCACGTTGTCGGTTGTCTCTTCACTCTGTTGGTGGTTTCTCTTGCTGTGCAAAAGCTTATTAATGAGATCCCAGTTGTTGATTCTTTGTGATAGTTCCTGTGCGGTTGAGGTTTTATTCATAAAGTCTTTGCCTACACTAATGTCTTCAAGGGTTTTATGTATCCTACCTTCCAGCAGATTTAATGTTTCTGTTTTAATAATTAGATCTCTGATCCAGTTTGAATTTAGTTTAGTGCATGGTGAAAGATATGGGTCTAGTTTTAATCTTTGGCATGTGTAGAGCCAATTTTTCCAGCACCATTTATTAAAGAGACTATATTTTGTCTAGTGAATGTGTTTGGCACCTTTGTCAAAGATAAGGTGGCTTAGTATGTCTGTAGTTGTTTCAGCATCTTCTAATCTGTTCCATTGATCTTCAGGTCTGTTTTTTTGCCAGTACCACACTCTCATTATCACAGTAGCTTTATAGTATAATTTCAAGTAGGGGATTCTAATGCCCCCTGCCTTGCTTTTGTTGCCCAGAACTGCCTTTGCTATTCTAGCTCTCTTCTGATTGCAAGTGAATTTTAGGATTGTTTTCTCTAATTCTGTGAGATATGCTGTTGGAATTTTGATCGGAATTGCATTAAATCTGTATAACAATTTTGGACGTATGGGCATTTTCACTATATTGGTTCTTCCTATCGAGGAGCAAGAGATGTCTCTCCATTTTCTGATATCCTCTTCAATCTCTTTTTCCAGAGTACTGTAGTTTTCAGTGGTATAGGTCTTTTACGTTATTTGTGAGGTTGATTCCTAGGTATTTCTTTTTTTTGGATGTTATTGTGAAAGATATTGTTTCCCTAATTTCTCTTTCAGTAAGTTTGTTATTTGTGTACAGGAAGGCTATTGCTTTTTGAGTGTTGACTTTGTATCCAGCTACACTACTGAATTTGCTTATTAAATCTAGCAATTTTTTAGTGGAGTTTTTGGGGTCTTCTGTGTAGAGTATCCTGTCATCTGCAAATAATGATAATTTAACTTCTTCCTTTCCAATCATTATTCCTTTTATTTCTTTCTCTTGTCTAATAGCTCTGGTTAAAGTTTCCAGGACTATGTTGAATAAGAGTGGGGACAGTGGACATCCTTGTCTTGTTCCTGATTTTGGAGGGAAGGCTTTCAGTTTTTCTCCATTTAGTATATTGGCTGTTGGTTTGTCATAGATAGCCTTTATCAGATTGAGATAAAGACTATCTATTCCAATTTTCTGGAGGATTTTTATCATGAAAAGGTGCTGGGCTTTGTCAAAAGCTTTTTCTGCATCTATTGAGATGATCATGTGGTTTTTGTCTTTGGTTCTGTTAATATGGTGTATTACATTTATTGATTTATGTATGTTGAACCATCCCTGCATCCCTGGGATGAATCCAACCTGATCATGGTGTATAATCTTCTTGATGATTTGCTGGATTCTGTTTGCCAGTATCTTATTGAGGATTTTTGCATGTATGTTCATTAGGGAGATTGGCCTGTAGTTCTCTTTCTTAGTTGGGTCCTTCTCTGGTTTTGGTATCAGGGTAATGGTTGCTTCCAGGAATGAATTTGGGAGTATTGCTTCCCTTTCAATTTCATTAAAATTTTGAGAAGCAGTCATGTTAGGTCTTCTCTAAATTTCTTGTAGAATTCAGCAGTGAATCCATCAGGGCCTGGGCTTTTCTTTGTTGGGAGATTTTTAATTACAGCTTTGGTTTCGTTGGTTTATATTGGTTTATTTAGGATTTTTAAATCTTCTTGATTCAGCTTTGGTAATTCATACATATCTAGGAATCTGTCCATTTCTTCTGCATTTTCCATCTTAGTAGAATATAAGTTTTCAAAATAGGTATAGATGATCTTCTGGATTTCTGCAGGGTCCATCGTGATATCACCCTTTTCATTTTCAGTTGAATGGATTTGAGTCTTTTCCTTTTTTAATAAGGTTGGGTAATGGTTTGTCAATCTTATTTATTCTTTCAAAGAACCAACTCTTTGCTTCATTGATTCTTTGTATTGTTTTTTTAGTCTCCGATACATTAATTTCTGCTCTGATCTTTATAATTTCCTCCCTTGTACGGGCTTTTTGCTTAGCCTGCTCTTCTTTTTCTAGAAGTTTGAGGTTTGCCATTAAGTTGTTTATTTGCGCTTGCTCTATTTTCCTGATATGGGTATTTAATGCTATAAATATCCCTCTTAGGACTGCTTTCATTGTATCCCATAAGTTCCAGTATGTTGTACTGTCATTATTATTCAGTTGTAGAAAGTGTCTAATTTCTTCTTTAATTTCATCTGTGACCCATTGGTTGTTCAGGCAGGTGCTGTTTAATTTCCATGTGTTTAGGGAGTTTTTGTGTTTTCTTTTGCCATTATTTCCAATTTCATTGCACTATGGTCTGATAATATGCATGGGATAATTTCAATTCCTTTGCATTTACTTAAGCATGTTTTATGAGCTAGTATGTGGTCTATTTTGGAGAACATCCCATATGCACCTGAGAAGAATATGTATTCTGATGTTGTGGGATGGAACACTCTGTAGACATCTACCAAGTCCATTTGTTCAAAAATTTGGTTCAGCTCTAATATTTCGTTATTGATTTTTTGTCTAGTTGATCTGTCTTTTTGTGAGAGTGGAGTATTGAGATCCCCAATATAATTGTATTAGTGCTTATTTGATTTTTCATGTCCTTTAGTACTTGTTTTATATAGCTGGGTGTACTGGTATTTGATGCATATATATTTATGATTGTTATCTCTTCCTCTTTGATTGTTCCCTTTACAAGGATATAATAACCATCTTTATCTCTCTGAATCATTCTTGGCTTGAAATTCATTTTGTCTGCAAAAAGAATAGCTACCCCTGCTTTTTTCTGGGTTCTTGTCACATGGAGTATTGTTTTCCATCCTTTGACTTTCAGTCTATGAATTTCTTTTAGAATTAAATGTGTTTCTTGTATACAGCATGTTGTTGGATCTTGCTTCTTGAGCCATTTTGCCATTCTGTGCCTTTTGATTGGTGAATTGAGACCATTAACACTGATTGTTAAAACTGATATGTATTGACTTATATTTGTTATGTTATTTTCCTGTTGCTGGTTCACACTGTTTTTCCCCCCTCCCTCTATTTAATTATCTACCCTGCCTTTTGGATTCCTTCTGTTGGGGTTCCTGGAGTTGTAGTCCTTGCTATCTCTTTCTAGAATTTCCTTCAGAACCTTTTGGAGTGCTGGTTTGGCGGTCATAAATTTTCTCAGATGTTCTTTGTCATGAAAGTATTTTATTTCTCCACCAATTTTGAAATATAGTTTTGCGAGGTACATCAATCTGGGTTGAAAGTTATTTTCCTTTAGAGCTTGAAATATGTCATTCCAAGCTCTTCTTGACTTCAGCGTTTCTACTGAAAAGTCAGCTGTGATTCTGATGGGTTTTCCTTTATAGGTGATTTGTCTCTTGTCCCTAACAGCTTTTAAGATTCTGCCCTTCTGTTGAATTTCTGGGATCTTGACTATAATATGTCTGGCTGAAGTTTTTTTTTGATCATGTCTAGTTGGTGTTCTAAAAGCTTCACTTATAGGGGCGTCAAATTCCTTTTCTCTTCCAGGAAAGTTCTCCCTGATTATGTCTTTGAACAAGGTTTTAATGTCATTGATGCTATCTCCTGCTTTTTCATTTATTCCAATTATTCTTAAGTTGTTTATCTTTGAGTCATCTAGAAGCTGCTGAATTGATTTTTCATGGTCCCTTGCTGTTTTTAAGAATTCTTCCTTTTCATGATCACTAATTGCAAGCCTGTCTTCTATATCTGAGATCCTGTCCTCGCATTGGCTTAATCTGCTACAAATACTTTCAATGGAATTTTTGTTCTCTTGGATATCTGCTTGAATCTGCCTTATGGATTCCATTTCTTTCCTATGCTGAGCATTCATGGTTTCTATAGTTTTCTTAAGCTCATCTATTTTTTTGTCTGTATCAGCTATAGTGTCCTTAAGCATGGTCTTCAATGTGGACATTATCTCTGCAGTTATCTGTGAGATTATTTCTGTTTTAATTTTTTCCAGAGCCTCATTCAGTTGCTTTGTTGTTACCACTTCAGATAGGCCAGGTGGGTGGCTTTCGGATTGTCCCACCTCGTTGCCCCCTAGGTTTGCCTTTGGTGAATTGGATGTGTGGGGTTGCATCTTGTTTAAGTGTCGTCTCATTTTTTCTTTCTTTAATTCCTGGAGTGATGTTTGCAAATTACGTATGGTAGGTTACTTTATTGCTAGTGTTTAAGATCTTTAGAAGATGACTACTTCTCTGCAGTATCTTCCAAGTGGAGCTTGCTTTTGGGTTTTGAGCTTTCTGCCAGATCCTACCTCTTCAATTCGTTGGGTATGCGAAGTTGCTACCTTTTTGGCCCAGTCCTTGATTCTTTGGCACTGTGCCACTGTATTTTCTGTGTCCCTTAGTCAATCTCAATCACGAAATATCAGGAAGGAAAGATGTTTAGAACAATTATTTCACATTTGGCTATAATGTTAACTAAAGCATCAAACACAGCCTAGAAAATGACAGACTGAGCTAACCAGTTATTTACCACTTTTAGCTGTATAGAGTTGCGGTTATATAACAAAATCTAAAACACACCAGAAAAATTATATGCAGTATACAAGTCCTATGTATGTCAATTTTTCCCTGAGGAGTTTAAATTTAAAATGAGTTAAGGAGGAAATAGAGTGTTGGAAGAATAGGAAGGAATTAGATGTAAGGTTAGAGGACCAAGAGGGATCCCACTAAAATTGGGACACTGGTGCAGAGGACTGGTGGTAAAAAGAGAAGGAAGGGATAAAAGGAAGAACAGATCACAACCACAATCACAAAGAAGTTAGAGGCGCTGTTTACACTCATATAAAAAACCAGAGAGAATAATGAAGGAAAGAGCCAATACACATACAGAAACAAAAACGAAGATAAAAACAATAAAACAGACAAAACAAAAATAAATCCCCACCAAAAAAAAAAAAAAACCCTTCACCAGAACAAAAAACAAATGAGTGAGAAAAAAAAATAAATAAATAAAATAAAATAAAAAATAAAAAGAATCAGTTCCATGTGTTGACTCTGCTGCAGGCAGGCACCATGTGGTGACAGAGTCCTGTTCCGTGCAGGTCGGTCCCAGTAAGCCAGGAGCGGCCCTCTGGCGGGCGGTGAGCAGAGGCCCGTACTTTCAGGCAGAGACCAGTCTAACTCGCCTGCCGCTCTCAGCGCCCTTTCACTATCCCTGGGCCTGAGAGGCGCAGCGCGCTGTCCAGAGCGCGGGTTCCCTGCACTGGTTTCCCGCCGCTCTGATTTTCACCACGCCCCCCACAATGGCGCCGGGCCAGTCGCTCTCTGGCACAGGACAGGTGTGGCTGAGAGACCAGTCTCGTTCGCCTGCTGACCTCAGCACACTTTCGTGGGCCTGAGAGGCCCCGCGCTGCCCTGTCCGGAGCACGAGTGTCCAGCGCTGTTTTTCTTTCGCGCCGCTCTGAGTTTCGCCACACCCCCCACAATGGCGCCCCGCCGGTCGCTCTCTGGCGCGGGGCAGCTGTGGCTGAGAGACACTCACCGCCGGCCAGCGCAGTTCTCCGCCGCTCCCCCCGCCTCGCCGCTGTCTCAGGATCCTCCGTGGGGGCTCCCTGAGTGCCAGCTGTCACCTTGTGTCCCTAGAATTGAGCTTCTGTCGCGCTGCGATTCCTGGGATGGTAGAAGGTGCGCACGCGCGGTCTGCTCCTTCTTCTTTGTTGGAAATCACCCTTCACTGGTGCCGGGGGTCCCAGATTGCCCTTCAGAACTTTTCTGGGTTCCGGGGAGGCATCTGCCCCCCTCCTGCGCTTTCCCGGTCGCTATATTCCCGTGTTCCAACGGTAACTTTTAGAGAGAGTTTCGCTGCCTGCTTCTTACTAATCCGCCATCTTTTTTCTACCCCCTTTTTCGTATGTGGGTTCCGGGAGTCGAACTCGGGCCCTCGCGCTTACAAGGCAGGCGCTTACGCCGCTGAGCTATCTCACCGGCCCTGTCTGTCCTTTTTTAACTTAAGTAATTTTTGTTTTATGAGGTTGGGTGTGCGGCATTTGATGTATATTCAGTACTGTTCTCTTCCTGTTGGATTAGTCCTTTTACCAGTGTGTAGTGGCTATCTTTGTTTCTTCTGATCAGTTTTGACTTGAAATTGGTGTGTCTGAAAATAAAATAGCTACTCCTGCTTGTTTTGGGGCTGTGGCTGAATGGAGGTTTTTTTTTTGTTTTTGTTTTTGTTTTTTCCCATCCTCTCACTTTTAGTCTGTACTTTTGGATGAGTTTTGTCTCCTATAAGCAATACATGGTTCCGTTTTGTTTTTGGATCCTATCTGCCAGTCTTTGTATTTTGATTAAGGAGTTGAGACCAGTAACTTCAGTGATACAAACAGCCTACTGTGGCACGTGTGCTGTAGGTTTGCCACCAACTGCTGTAAGGTGTTCGTTGAATTCTGTCATTGCATTACTTTTCCAGTGCTTCTTCCTTTATTTTTTTTCCTTTCGTTTAACTGCTTTCCCAATTATATATATATATATACATACATACATACATACACTTTCCCTGGGGCTCTTTGGTGCCAGTGGCCTCCCCCGTCTCTGTCTAGGATTCCTAAAGTAGTTTCTGCAATTCCAGTTTAGTGGGCATGTATTTCTTTAGGGTTTCTTTGTTGTGGAAAGTCTTTACTTCTTCAGTTTTTAAGTCTAGCTTGACAATTGTTCTCCTTTGAGGCTTGGAAAACTTCACTCCAAGTTCTCCTGGCCTTTAAAGTTTATGCTTAGAAATCTGCAATTATTTTGATAGACTAGCCTTTATTGGTTACTTCCTGTTTTTCTCTAACAGCTTTTGATATTCTCTCCTTTTGTTGAATTTCTGGAATTTTTGATTATGATGTGTCCTGGCTATTTGGGAGTCCATGTATCTCTTGTACTTGATTTTTTTTTTTTAATTTTTGTTTTTTTTTTTTTTTTGAGACAGAGTCTTTCTGTGTAGCCCAGACTGACCTTGAACTTGTGGTGATCCTCCTGCCTCAGCCTCCTGAGTGCTGAGATTAAAGGTATGAAGTACTATACATGGCTGTAGTTGAATCTTGAATTCTCTCCCTAGATTTGGAAAATGTTCTGCTACGATTTCTTTTTTTTTTTTTTCTTTTTTGGTGGGTACCGGGGGATCGATCTCAGGACCTTGCGCGCCAACAGGTACTCGTGCCGCTAAGCGATGTCACCGGCCCTTTTTTCGTATGTGGGTTCCGGGAGTCGAACTCGGGCCCTCACGCTTGCCAGGCAGGTGCTTATGCCGCTGAGCCATTTCACCGGCCCTCTTTTTTGTTTGTTTGCATTTTTTTTTCCCGGTCTTTTTGAGACAGGGTTCCACTGTGCAGTTCAGGCTGCCTCCACAGCAAGCCTCCTGCCTCAGCCTCCCAAGTGCTGGGATTACAGGTGAGTGCCACCACGCCCGTCTTGGTGTTTTTTTTTTTTTTTTTTTTTTTTTGAGACAGGGTTTTACTATGTAGTTCAGGCTGGCCTTGAACTCACTAAGTAGCTCAGGCTGACTTCTAACCTGTGGCAGTCTTCCTGCCTCAGCTTCCCATGTGTTGGATTACAGGTATGTGCCATCACACTCTGTTCTGCTATGATTTCAGTGAATAAATTTTTTATACCTTTTGAGCGTCTTCTCATTTTTCCTTTATTATAATTCTTAGGTTGGTTTTATTTTTTGAGTCATATAGCAGCTGTTGGATTCAGTTTGCACGGTATCTTGTTGTTTTTAGGGTATCTATGAGTTTATGATCTACTTGAGTAGATCAATGAGTTTACATCTACCTTGACTTATATTTGTTTGTTTGAGACAGGGTCTCACTATGTAGTGCAGGCTGGCCTTGAACTTATGGTGATAGTGATCCTCTTGTCTCAGCCTCCCGAGTGCTGGGATTATAGGTGTGTGCCACCACGCTGGGCTTTTGGCTTCTGACACTGTTGTCACTGTGTTCAAGTCTGCTACCCATGCTTTCCATTGAGGTTTTTATATCATATATTTACGTTTTTTGTTTTGTTTTTCCTGCTTTCTAGATCTTTCCTGAGGTGGTCATTTTTGTCTTTTTTTTTTTTTTGTACCAGGAATCGAACTCAGGGCCCCGTGCTTGCCAGGCAGGTGCTGCGCCGCTGAGCTATATCCCTGGCCCTCATTTGTGTCTTGTATGTATTGTCTTGCTTAACTCAGTTTATTCTTCTTCGAGCTTGTTGAATATTTCATTGAAAATTCTTTATCTGTTTAAATCCTCTTTGAACTCATTAGACATCTTAAATTTCTTATGTGTTTCTTCTTTTATCTCTTCAAATATTTTGACCACTTGAGTTTTGAGTTTTTTGACTATAGTTTCTGCTAACATCAGTATGTGTGAGTTTGGCTTTTGGGGAGTTAAGGGATTGGGAGGCATTTTGTTGCCTTGCTTTCTCATGTTTCTATTGTTTTTGAACTGTGGGTTGAAGATTTGTTTGGGTAGAGAAACTGTCACTACTGTGGAGATCTCTTTAGTTAGAGTCTGTCTCCTTGTGATGTGTCCTTGGATTTGGTTGTATATTGATGTTTATACCCCTCTTCATCCTATTCAGTGTAATGTTTAAAGGTCTTTCTTTTTTTTTTTTTTTTGTGGGTACCGGGGGTCGACCTCAGGACCTCGCGCACCAGTAGGCGCCTGTGCCGCTGAGCGATATCACTGGCCCTTTTTTCATATGTGGGTACCGGGAGTCGAACGCAGGACCTCGCGCTTGCCAGGCAGGCGCTTATGCCGCTGAGCTATCTCACCGGCCCTCAAAGGTGTTTTATTGTCCTACCTTCTTCTGGGGGCTTGATCCCCAGCACCACTCAGAGAAAAAACACACTGCAGTAATGTTGATGACACAGAGACAAACCAGATACTGGTATACAGTAAAAACCAATTAAAAGAGCCGGGTGTGGTGGTGCATGCCTGTTTTCCCAGCACTTGAGAGGCTGAGGCAGGAGGATTGCTGTGAGTTTGAGGCCAGCCTGGGCTACAAATGAGTTCAAGGCCAGCCTGAACTGCTGCATAGTGAAACCCTGTCTCAAAAAGGCGAAAAAACAAAAGCAACAGCTATGCCACCGTTAACAATAGAAATCAGCAATAATAATAGAGCCAAAGACAAGCTGATATTGACAATATGGTAATAAGAACCAATAGCAACAAATATACCTTGTTTTGTTTGTTTTTTTGCTTTAAGATAGGGTCTCACTATGCAGTTCAGGCTGGCCTTGAACTTAACTATGTAGTCCAGGCTGGCCTAGAATTTGGGGCAGTCCTGCCTGAGCTTCCCAAGTGCTGTGATTACAGGTGTGTGCCACCGTGCCCAGCAGCTATACCATTTTTTTTTCTTTTTTGAGACAGGGTTTCATTATACAGTTCAGGCTGGCCTTGAACTCACTTTGTAGCCCAGGCTGGCCTTGAACTTGCAGCGATCCTCCTGCCTCAGCCTCCCTGAGTGCTGGGATTACAGGCATGCACCACCACGCCTGGCTTAGCTATACCATTTTTAACAATAGAAAAGAGATCTATAATGATAATGTGGACACAAAGACAAACCAAATACTGACATACAGTAAATACCTACTAAAGGCAAAACTATATCACCATTAACAAAAGAAAAGAATTCAGTAATAACAGAGCAAACTAAATAGCTAAAAATTAATAAAGCTAATGGTAATAATAATGGAGGGGTGGGGAAAGGAAAAATAAAAGTAAACTCAAAAAAGAAAGAAAAGGAAGATGAGAGAAAAGTGAGATAAAATCCAATTAAAGAATGAAAGACAGCACTTGAGAGGCTGAGGCAGGAGGATCACCACGAGTTTGAGGCCAGCCTGGGCTACATAGTGAGTTCAAGACTTGTGTGAACTACGTAGTGAGACCCTGTCTAAAAAAAGAATGAAAGAAAATCAGTAGAATTAGGCAAAATAACAGAAAAACACAAAACGAAGAAGAAAAGATAGAAAACAACAATGAAAAAGAAAAAGAGAAATGAATCAAAGAAGATTGCGCATTTGGGTAAGTGGTTTTCTTCCAGGGCCTGTGGTATTGGAGTCCACCAGTTATGACTGGTGGATTGTGAGGCCTGTTTTGTTTCCACATCCATTTTTTACTGTGTGAGTGCTGAGTCCTACCTCACCTTTCTTCCTGGGCATGGTCAGTCAGTGGCGTGGTGTTTGCTATAGGGCTGTATTCACTTCAGTGGCTCTGAATATTTGTGCATTTCTATGTGCCCCAAGTCACTACTGTCTCTGACTAGCATTACCCACCTGTGAACTTGTGAGGTGCCCCCCCTTGTTCCAGAGACCCCTCTCATTACACTTCAGGATTTGACAACTGTCCGAGCCTGATCATGTTGGCAGATGGGAAAAGCAAACACCACTGAAGCTTTGTGCTGGGAGCAGGCAGTGAGAGAGGGCCAAGGAGTGCTCTGGACTTATGTCAGCACTTTCAGACTCAGCCCCCGACCCTAAAAAAAAAACCAGGCTGGCTTCTCTCCACAGAGGGTGGGATTGCTGTGTCCTTCATAACTTGAGCTCACTGTTGCTTAAACTTCTCAAGGAATCTGTGACCCTGCCCCTTCTCCATAGCTGTTTTTTGTTGCTGTCTCCCACCCAGTCTCTGTGATAAGGTGACCCTAGAGACCCTAAAGTGCAGTTATTCTTCTGATTACTGGAGAGCTAAGTCTTAATCAACCCCTTCCCAAAATGGCTTGTGATTATATCATCCCAAGTATGGTGGACCTTGGACTGAATTTCTTCTCCAACTCTAGCATGCCATGTGGAAGGAGTCACTTTCAGAATGACACTGTATTTGTAGTTTACAATAATCTTGGGGTTTTCTTGGGGCTAGTGCTGCTGATCCATTGTTTCTCCAGGAGCCTTCCAGTCCTCGCCAGGCTTACTTTGTGTTTGCAGAGACAGGATCTTATCCCTGGGACTAGGGGTTAGTGTCCCAGGCTGCTTTGTTCTTTTTACTGCATTGTCTTTAGTTTCTTCAGTTTCTCTGTGGTTTCTAGTTTTACTGTCTTGGCTTTTTTTTTTTTTTTTTTTTTTTTTTTGTGGGTACCGGGGGTCGACCTCAGGACCTCGTGCACCAGCAGGCGCCCGTGCCGCTGAGCGATATCACCGGCCCTTTCTTCGTATGTGGGTTCCAGGAGTCAAACTCGGGCCCTCGCACTTGCCAGGCAGACGCGAAGGCCGCTGAGCCATCTCACCGGCCCTTGGCTTTTTCTTGATTCCCAGAGCTCTATTTGTTTTTCTCTTCGCTAAGTTATTGTTTTTCAGGTATCCTGATTCCGGGTCCCTGAGAGGCTGTATTTTGGTCCTAGCCTTTACCATTTTTAATCTCCCCTTTGTAGGTTATATTGGCCACTTTGGTGACTAATAAAGATAATATGCAATATATATGTAATGCATGTATATATATGTATCTTACATATGCACATGTGCATGTGTATACGTGTGTATACATGTATGTATGAATCATTGAAATCCTAGTAGAAATATTGTAAGACTAGTCTAAATAGTATGTGTTAACATCTTTTGCAGTATAGTTGTTGCTTCAAAAGTACAC
Organism: Erethizon dorsatum; assembly: GCA_028451465.1. Classification (NCBI taxonomy): domain Eukaryota; kingdom Metazoa; phylum Chordata; class Mammalia; order Rodentia; family Erethizontidae; genus Erethizon; species Erethizon dorsatum. The sequence continues at coordinate 63,600,664 of CM051842.1, forward strand.
CCTGGCTGGGCATAGTGGCTCATGTCTGTGATTTCAGTATTCTGGGAGGCTAAAGCAGGAGGATGGCAGATTCAAACCCACCTTGGGCAGCTTAGTGAGACCCTGTTTCAAAATAAAAAAAGGGCTTGTGAAACAGCTCTCAATGTGAAGGCCCTGGGTTCAATGCCAAGTTTTGCAAAAATTGGGGGAGGATGGCCACTTTTGGTGTACAGTTGGACTCTTTGAGACCAAGAAGCACACCACTCTGTCCAGGTCCTTCTGGGACTCACTGTTTACCAAAGTCTAAACTCTTTAGCATAGCTTTTCAGTTTTCCACAACTTGGCCAATACTTTCAGCCACCATTCAGTTTCATGTATACCATATGCCACATATGCCACCATTTTTAAAAGATACCTTGTACTTTATTCTGGTTCTTTATTATTCACCAAGATTGTATTCTGTCAAACTCCTGTTCATCTTTGAAGGCTCATTTCAAATACCAACTCCTTTATGAGCCCGTCACTCATATTCAATCTGGAAGGAAACACTTCCTCTGTGTTCTGTTTCTGTAATGCCTTGATCCCATTTTAATGGCACTTAACCATATTTTTGTCCTGTATTTATGTATTTTGTGTTCTTTTTTGTGTGTGTGTGTTCTTATCACTTTGGCATCTAGGCATCTAAATTCTGTTTAATACCATTAAAACGAATTGAATTAGTCTGAGATGTAATAGTGAGTTCTTATTTTCTCTTCCTTAGATTCCATGCAATGGAAAAGCAGCTGACCGCATCCATCAGGATGGAATTCACATCCTTGTGAATATGAATGGTTATACGAAAGGTGCTCGAAATGAGCTCTTCGCTCTCAGGCCAGCTCCTATTCAGGTAAAAGAATAAATAACAGTCATTCACAATGTATATTGGACTTAAAAGAGTGTGTGTTGCCCCCTTTCCTCTGGCCAACTGATACTTGAAACATTAAAAAATATTGTTCTCATCGGGCGTGGTGGCACACGCCTGTTATCCTAGCACTTGGGAGGCTGAAGCCAGAGGATTGCCACAAGTTTACATCAGCCTGGGCTACATAGTGAGTTCAAGGACAGTCTGAGCTACATAGTGAGACCCTGTCTCAAAAACAAAATGTATAGTTCTTGAAATGCTCAGGGACAAAGAATTTTGAGTATAGAACACAGTTCCTACAGGTATTATTTATACAGAGACATGCAGTTCATGGTTGGGTATACACAGTTGCTCTGCCTTAAAAATTTGAAAAAAGCTTTAGCACTAACCTTCTAAGGTTAGTCTAAAATATTCCTTAAGGGCCGTGTGTAGTGGCGCACACCTGTAATCATGCACTTGGGAGATTGAGGCAGGAGGATTGCCACGAGTTTGAGGCCAGCCTAGGCTACATAGTTCAAGGCCAGCCAGTAAACCAAAAACAGAACAAAAAATAAAATATTCCTTGATTGCTTTTGGCTAAAGAAGTTAACCTTCCAGCTGGGTGTGGTGCTGCACACTTGTAATCCTTTGGTAGCTACTTGGGAGGCTGAGGCAGAATGGTGAATTCGAGGCCAGCCTGGGCAACTTAGTGAGACACCCTGCCTCAAAAAAAAAGAGGTTAACCTTACTTGTTTGTTCATATTCTTATTTAATTTTGAAACCTTAAAAAAAACACTTTATTGAGGTGATGATTGATGTTCAAAAAGCTATACATATTTATTGTGTACAATTTGGCGAATTTAGAGATAAGTATACTGATGAAGGTTCTTAAATCAGGTTTTGATTTCTTTTTTTTTTTTAAGGCAATGTGGCTGGGGTACCCTGGGACTAGCGGTGCGCTTTTTATGGATTATATCATCACTGATCAGGAAACTTCACCAGCTGAAGTTGCTGAGCAGTATTCTGAGAAACTGGCTTATATGCCCCACACTTTCTTTATTGGTGATCATGCTAATATGTTCCCTCACCTAAAGGTAGGTAGAAGATGGTGCTATGGAGGAATTTCAAAGAAGTAGTCATTTATTTCCTTCTTATTGTCCATGTGCATCCTAAAAGATATATCTGGAACTGTTTTCTATTAGAAAAAAGCAGTCATTGATTTTAAGTCCAATGGGCACATTTATGACAATCGGATAGTTCTGAATGGCATCGATCTCAAAGCATTTCTTGATAGTCTACCAGATGTGAAAATTGTCAAGGTTAGTACCTAGCCAGTATCTGTCATTAAAGTAAAGTTAACTGCATTTGGAATCTTTTTCCTAATCATTTTATGTCTTTTTTTTTTTTCAGATGAAATGTCCTGATGGAGGAGACAATGCAGATAGCAGTAACACAGCTCTTAATATGCCTGTAATTCCCATGAATACGATTGCAGAAGCAGTTATTGAAATGATTAACAGAGGACAGATTCAGATAACAATTAATGGATTCAGTATTAGCAATGGACTGGCCACTACACAGGTGAGAGGTGGTTAGTAGACTGTTACATGTAATACCAACCATGCATTTATTTTCTTTAATCCTCATAACTCTTGAGGTAAGCATCATTGTCCTTATTTTATAGATGAGGAAATGAGTTCAGTGGAAATACTTTTGTCTGCTTTTAAAAGTCTCCTGAGTTCAGCCTAGCAGGTTACTTAGTGAGAGTTTACTGTGTTATTGTCTTGTTGTCTTGTTTTTCCCTGTTTGTGGATTTACTCTTATCATATGTTGGACTGTCTATAGGCACCATACAATTTCTTCTGTAAACTCATACTTCCTGGCTAAATCCTACTCAAGACTTGGAATTTAGACAGTTCTCCAGGAATCCATTCCTGTACTAATCTCTAGCCTCTCTACCCCTATTCCATCAATACCTGTCCTTTATGCTTCTGTAGTATTTGGGGTATATCATAATAGTTAGCACAGTCCAATATAATTCCCTGTGTTTGTATCCTTCATTGAATGGAATTCTTCATGGCTCATGTCTTAACCACAGTAATGTAGTGTGTACTCAATATATATTGGATGCTTGAATAAGTGACTATGTTGCTCTGTCAAGAGAGTGTAAGGCAAGGATCCCATTCCTCATAGGAGTTAATAGTTTGTTTGAAAAGTCTATACTCACCCAACAATGTAAGGCAATACTCAGATATGTGGGATTTGCAAGGTAAGACTCTAATTATGTGTGTAGAAACTCAGAAATGGTGATGGTCAATGTGAAGAGAGTTTTTGGACAAGAGACCATTTGGAGGAGTAATTGCAGTTTAGCCTTGAAGGACAGGCATGGTTTAGAAAAAGGCATTTCATTCATGAAGAAAATAGTAAAAGCTTGGTGTTGGATTGGTAATAGGGTTGGTTTTTTTTTTTTTGTTTTTTTTTTGGTGCTGGGAATTGAACTCGGGACCTTGTGCTTGCCAGGCAGGCGCTTGTGCTGCTGAGCTATATCCCTGGCCCCAGTAGTAGGGTTTTGAGAACTTTTTGAGTACAGCAATAAGTCTCATATGTGGTCCTTTGCAAATTAATATACAGGGAACCAGGTGTGGTGGTGCACACCTGTAATCCCAGCACTCTGAAGGCTGAGGCAGGAGGATCACCTCAAGTTCAAGGGCAGCCTTTGCTACATAGTGAGTGCAAGGCAAACCTGGACTATGTGGCGAGACCCTGTCTCAAAAAACAAAACAAAACAAAAACACCCCCAAAAAACATGTATATAGGGAATGGCTATGGCTGGGAGTGGTGGCAGGCACTTGTCATGCCAGAACTCTGGGAGGCTGAGGCAGGAGACACATAAGTTAAAGTCCAGCATGGGCAGTTTAGCAACTTAGTGGGACCCTGTCTGAAAGTGAAAAAAATTTTTAAAAGGGCATCCCTCAGTTTGCATAGGGATATGGCTCTGTGCAAGGGTGCTGGGTTTAATCCCTAGTACTGCCCCCCCCAAAAGCTGGAACTGTTTTCCTTCTTTTAAAAAAAATTTTATGGTATCACAAACATTTTCTCATTATAGTTCAGGGACATGACTTTCAGTGATTATACCATTTTGCATCTTATGGATTCTGTAATGATTAAAAAATATTGGACTGGGCTGAGGATGTAATTTAATGGTAGAGTGCTTAGCTACCATGCAAGAGGCCCTGGGTTTGAACCCAACCATTGCAAGAAAAGAAATACTAGATAATCTTAACTTTAATAACAGTCATCATATTCTCTTCCTTGTTCTAGATCAACAACAAGGCTGCCACTGGAGAGGAGGTTCCTCGTACCATTATTGTAACCACCCGTTCTCAGTATGGTTTACCAGAAGATGCCATTGTGTACTGTAACTTCAATCAGTTGTATAAAATTGACCCATCTACCTTGCAAATGTGGGCAAATGTAAGTATATGTAGATTCATTGTTAATGTCTAGAGACTAGTAAAGATTTTGTATGTGGGCTGTTTTGCTGAAGCTGTCCCTTTTTAATCCTTTCATTGTATTATTTGGGGGGGGCATTTTTTGTTGTTGTTCATTTCTAATCTACAAAAGGATTATAGATTTTTTTGGTCATTTTTGATTTTTTTCTTAAAATGTCTTCTTTTTTCCTTTTTGGTGCTGGGGGTCAAACCCAGGGTTTTCCTCACGCTAGACAAGTGCTGTCATTGAGCTACGCCTCCAGCTGTCTTCTTCCAATGTCTAAATTTCACATTATGAAACTTCTTTATTTACCTAATGAATGTGTTCTTTCTCAGTCAGAGGTCAGCAAACTTGTTCTTTGGGTGGATGGATGGATGGATTTTTGTTTTTTTAAGACAGGGTCTTGCAGTGTAGTCCAGACTGGCCTTACACTTGTGGCTATCCTCCTGCTTCAACCTCCCAAATGCTGGAATTACAGGCGTGCACCACCAGGCCTGGCAGCGAATTTGTTCTTAAAGGATCAGATGGTATCAGGATCAGACACTTTTGGTTTTGTGGGCCATGTTCTTTTTCACATTTACGCAACTCTGCCATTGTAGCACAGAGCACCCTATACATTTTGTAAATGAATAAGTGTGGCTCTGTTCCAGTAACATTTTATTTACAATAACTGGCAGCGTGCGAGATTTGTCTTAGGCTGTAGTTTGTATTCCCTGGTCTAAACTGATAGTAAAAGCTGTCCTGTACATCCACCCTTGTTTAACATTCTCAGTATTAGAGAGTTAAAACCAAGAAGGAAGCAGTTTATACTATTACTTCTCGGTCATTTATGAGACCAGTTTGCATAAGCAGGATATTGGATATCCATAACTAGCTCTTAGCCCCTAGAACTAAAATGGCATGTTTTTACCTTTAGGTTATTTGGAGATAATTCCTTGGTTGGTCCCCCACCCCCATACCTGTTTTTGGAGACAGTCTTGCTATATAGTTCAGGCTGGCCTTGAGTTCACTATGTAGTCCAGGCTGCTGGCCTCGAACTCTTGGTGATCCTCCTGCCTCAGCTTCCTGAGTGCTGGGATTATAGGTATGTGCCACCTTGCCTGATAGCTATTTTGTTTATTTGTTTTCGAGGAGACAAGAAGAAGCAAATGAGAGGAGATCGCCTGTTCCTTAATATCCTCATTTCTGAGCCTGGCGTGGTGGTGCACACCTGTAATCCCAGCACTGAGGAGGTTGAGGCAGGAGGATTGCTGCGAGTTCGAGGCCAGCCTGAACTGCATAGTGAGACCCTGTCTCAAAAAAAAAAAAAAGTCATTTCCCAGTACATACTAATTACATTTATCATGGGGAGTCGATACATGACATGTACATAAAACATTTTAATTCTTTTTACTTCCCCTTGCCCGTCCCCTCCCCTTTGCTCCCTCCCCCATCCCTGTAAAAACTGAGTTGGGCATGGTGGTGCACACGAGTAGTCCCAGCTACTTGGGAGGCTAAGGCAGGATTGTAAGCCTGGGAGTTTCAGACCATCACAGGCAACATAGCAAGATCTCAAAAAACTGAAAACTATCATCTTTTTCCTAAGTTTGTGGCAAATTTATTTGGCAGTAAAACTACCTGAACTGACATTAGGCTATTTCTATTTTAGTTATTTAGTTTATTGTGAATATTTCTGCATCTTGATGCAAGGATACTGTTTGTTTAAAGAGTTTTTGCCAACTATGTTAATAATATATGTGCATTGTATTCCTTTTTTAAAAATCTGAAATATTCTGAATTTGGAAATTCATATATATTCTCATGGCATTTAGAGAAGGGATTTTGAATTTTGTGGTACATTGAATAGATGTAGATCTGATTTAGGAGTTGGCAAACTAGCTTGTGGGCCAAACCTAGCCCACTGCTTATTTTTCTGTGTGTGTGTGTGTGTGGGTACCGGGGGTCGACCTCAGGACCTCGCGCGCCAGGGGGCGCCCGTGCCGCTGAGCGATATCACCGGCCCCTTTTTCGTATGTGGGATCTGGGAGTTGAACTCGGGCCCTTGCGCTTGCCAGGCAGGCGCTTACGCCGCTGAGCCATCTCACCGGCTGCACTGCTTGTTTTTTTTTTTTTTTTTTTTTTTTTTTGTGGGTACCGGGGGGTCGACCTCAGGACCTCGCGTGCCAACAGGCACCCGTGCCGCTGAGTGATATCACCGGCCCCTTTTTCGTATGTGGGATCCGGGAGTCGAACTCGGGCCCTCGCGCTTGCAAGGCAGGCGCTTATGCCACTGAGCCATCTCACCGGCCCTGCACTGCTTGTTTTTATAAATAAAATTTAATTGAGACCCAGCCATACCTACTTGTTTACATATTTCTAGTGGCTGCTTTTAAGCTACAAAAGAATTGAGCAGTTATGACAGAGTCCCTTGGCCACAAAACTAAAAATACTTGCTATCTGGCCCTTTACAGAAGAAGTCTGCTTACTTATGATCTAGATTAGGCAAATAAGGCCAGTATGGGTTAAGTTTCTTTGTTGTGACATGGTATTTAAAATTTGAAATACCAGAGGAGAAAAAAAAAAGATTGAAATACCAGGTGTGGTGGCAGGTGCCACCTATCTCAACCTCCCAAGTAGTTCCAGCTACTTGGGACTACTTGGAACTATTTGAGAGGTTGAGACAGGAGGCTCCCTAGAGCCTTGCTGTTGAGGGCCAGTCTGGGCGACATACTGAAACCCTGTCTCAAAAAGCAAGCCTTTAAAATTGAAGTGGAAAACTTTTGTTTCTTTACCAGTATACACGGACTATATCAATTCCCATAAGATAACAGCTGCCTCACATTGTGCCAGTTAATAGCTTATCTTTTGTTTTCCAATAACATTTCCCTCTCTTTCCTGATATTCTCTGGGGACAGCTAAGCAGAAGAGGAATAATTCAGTTGATAATACATCTGTGTGAAGAAGAACTTAGGTTCACAGTAGGCTTCTTTCTGGGTAGAAAGAATAGAGTGCAGTAGAATTATTAGAGACCTGCAGGAACCTGTGTTGAGAAGGGCAGATGTGCTACTAATAATTATTCTTATTTTATTTTCTTTAGATTCTGAAACGTGTTCCTAATAGTGTGCTCTGGCTGTTGCGTTTTCCAGCAGTAGGAGAACCCAATATTCAACAGTATGCACAAAACATGGGCCTGCCCCAGAACCGTATCATTTTTTCACCTGTTGCTCCTAAAGAGGAGCATGTCAGGAGAGGCCAGCTGGCTGACGTCTGCCTGGACACTCCACTCTGTAATGGGCACACTACAGGGATGGATGTCCTCTGGGCAGGAACACCGATGGTGACTATGCCAGGTAAATTGGTGACAAATCATTGGTACCTTTCTTGTTCCTTAAAAAAAAAAAATCTTTTGGGGGTGGTACTTTGAGCTGAAATTATATATACTACTAGAAGTAACACTTCACATGATAGCAAATGAGACTTAAATCTGAAATCTGAACACTCTGTGTTGTATGGATGCTTAACATAAGTAACGTTGAAAACCATGTGTTATTTACATTCTCAAATGTGTAGTTGTTATCTTCTATATTACAGGAGAGACTCTTGCTTCTCGAGTTGCAGCTTCTCAGCTCACTTGCTTAGGTTGTCTTGAGCTTATTGCAAAAAATAGACAAGAATATGAAGACATAGCTGTGAAACTGGGAACTGATTTAGAATAGTAAGTAAACTTTCCATGAGCAAAACTGTTAGACTATAGCTGCTCTAAAATGAAACCATAAATTAAGAGTAATATAAAATAGTTGTATGATCTGTGAATGGGAGAAGAACTGATTCTTAGTGAAGTAATCACTAGGTTTTACTATGTAAAGAATAAATAGCTGAATAAATTCAAGAAAACTAAAAGGCAAACAACAGGGAAAGAATCTTTGTTTCATATGTCAAAGTATTAATGGCTTGAAGAACATTTAAATTTTAAATCACCTCATAGGAAAATAAACAAGAAAATGACCAGACAGTTCACTGAAGTGGAAGTAGAAATGATTAATAAGAAAAAGTTTCAGCTTCTCTAGTAGAAGAGCTAATTAAAATAATATTGAGGGATACCCATTATTTGCCTATAAAATAAAGACTTTTAATGTATCAGTGAGGGAATATTGAGGCTGGTTCTTTCATACATTGGTGAATAGATTGGTACAACCCTTCCTCAAAGTTTTCAGAATCTTAAAAAATGTCAGACCTTTGACCCTTATACTGCTGCTCCTTCATTAGAGCATAAAAAACCCAAACACATAACTGCCTGAAAGTGGGTTGGAATTAGAGGGGTAATGTTGAGGTAAATGAAGGTTCATCCATACAATGAAGTAGTGTTTATACTCCCCCCACTCTCCCACTGGGGACTACATCCAGGACCTTCACAGTGAACTAATCTGCAACCCCAAAACTTTTTATTTTGAGAAAAGGTCTTGCTAAATTGCCCAGGCTGGGGTCGTCAAACCTGAAATCCTCCTTTTTTGGCCTCCCAGAGTGCTGGGATTACAGTCATGCCCCACCATGCCTGGGTACTTGTTACACTTTTTTGAGACATGGTCTTGCTATGTAGTTCAGGCTGGCCTTCAACTCACTATGTAGCCCAGGCTGGCCTTGAACTTGCAGCAGTCCTCCTGCCTCAGCCTCCCAAGTGCTGGGATTACACACGTGTGCCACCTCGCCTGGCTTAGTATTTATCTTTTAAATGAGGTTTTTCTTTGGGTATTTTGTGATTTTTTTTTTTAAAGAAGTAGCATATAGAACCTAGAGAAGCACACTGAATCCAGGCTCTACCATTTATAAGCTTTGCGCTTTTGGGTAAGATTACCTCTGTGTGCTTTGTTCTTTTACCTGTAAAATGGAGCTTAATAGTGGTACCTATGTTGCAGAGATGGGAGGTTTAGAAAAGGTACTCCATGTGAAGAACTTAGAACAGTGCTTGGTACATTGTACATAAGCATTCAACATGTGTTAGCTACTTAGTATTTTTAGAATTTTCTCTATTGAACATAGAAAAGTGAAAATTTTGATCCCAGTCATTAAAAAAGTTAACGATCATGTCTGTCAGCCCAGGGATAAAAACAGTAAACAATGTAGTCTATTTAAAATTTTTACTATATGTTTGGAACTTAATTTAATTCATATAATACTTTTCTTAACATTTTATTATATAAAATTTCAATTTCATAATAAACACTTCCATACCTATTGCTTAGATTCAGTTACTATTACTAAGACTATAATTACTAAGATTAATGTTAGTGATAGAGTCTATTACTAACATTTTCCTATACTTGCTGTATTACATGTCTGTCTGTCTTTATTTCTCTTTCCAGCAAGCAGTCCATCTTACTTGATAAATTTTGTCACCATTTGTTTGAGAGGTTCTTGCTGTGTAGTTTAGCCTGGCCTTGAACTCACTCTGTAGCCTAGACTGGCCTCATACAATCTTCCTGCCTCAGCCTTCTGAGTGCTGGGATTATAGGTGTGTGCCACCACACCTGGCATTATTTGATAAATTTTGAAGTAAATGGCAGACATCAGTACACTTTTCTCTAAATACTTAATAATGGGATTATTAATTAGAATTCAATGTTACTTTTTTCTTTTGAGACAGAATTTATTATACAGTGAAACACAAAAATCTTAATCATTCAGTGAGCTTTGAGAAATAACCTTTGTAACCCAAACCCCTCTCAAGATATAGAACATTACTATCACTCCAGCAAGTTCTTTCATGTTGCTTCTCCATTTGTCCCCTTTGTGAATTCCCAGAGACAACTACTGTTCTGGATTTTTTAAAATTATAAATTAGTTTTGCCTAAAATTTCTAGAACTTTATACACATGGAACCATATAGTATGTACTATAATAGACTCTTTTCATTTGGCAAATTCCTTTTTACTGCTGAATAGTATTTCATTATATGGATGTATCATAGTTTATCAGTTCTCCTGTTGACATAGAAGTTTTAAGAAAAATACGTAGCACAGAGGGGTCGTCTTTGGAGAGTACCATTACTATGAACATGATTGGATTGAGGTCAGAAGAGATACACAGCCATTTCAGCCAACATTAAAACAAGTTGTTTTTTTTGTTTTTTTTTTTTGTGTGTGGGTACCGGGGGTCGAACTCAGGACCTTGTGCACCAGCAGGTGCCCGTGCTGCTGAGCAATATCACTGGCCCTTTTTTCGCATGTGGGTACCGGGAGTCGAACTCAGGACCTCGCGCTTGCCCGGCAGGCGCTTATGCCGCTGAGCCATCTCACCGGCCCCAACGAGTTTTTAATTATTGCTTTCAGAAATGAAAAGTGTTCTGGCTTCTGATTCTGAAGTAATAATTCTTTAATATATTCAGAGGTGGAGCAAGAAAGAGAACTCTTTTTTCCCCCTTGATTTCTGAACAGAGCCATAGTCTTGATGTTACTAGGAATGATTTCATTATATATCTAAATAAAGGACTTAGTTCAGGACTAGTAGAAAATTATGGTGCTAGACATACTGTATTTCTTTCCCCCTTAAGTATTCTGTTTCATTAAAATCTTTAATGTTGGTTTTGGTGGTGCATGCCTGTGATCCCAGCACTCGAGAGGCTGGGGCAGGAGGATTATGAATTGCAGGCTAGCCTGAGTTATATAGCAAGACCTTGTCTCAAAAAGCAAAATAGGGCTGGTGAGATAGCTCAGTGGCGTAAATGCCTGCCTGGCAAGTACGAGGTCCTGAGTTTGACTCCTGGTACCCACGTAAAAAAAAAAAAGCAAAATAAAAATAACTTCATAAACTGAATACTTCATATTTCTGAACTGTTGTAAATGATGCTTTAGTGCACATCTTTACATGTTTATATGTTCATGTATATCCACATCTCTGATAATTTCTTTTAAATAGATTGAAAAGTGTTATTGATATGTCAGAGAATTATAAACATTTAAGGTTGTTAATATACACATTGCTAAATTGCTTACCAAAAAGCCAAGCAGTTTACATTCTAACAGATAAGTACATAGGAATAGTCATGTACCATTGCCAATTCTCGATTTTATTTTGATGGTAGAAATGGGATGAAATGGAGTGAGCATTGTTACTCTTTAGATTACTTGTTTAGGAAAGAACTGAAGTTTTTCAGAGGATGTGGATTTATAATACTTAATAGTATTAGCATTATGTTAGCTATGACCCTTCCCTTTTTCAAAGTGAGATAACAGGGGCTAATCATAAAAGAAAATATTGTGAACTTTGGTCGTGTATTTTGCCACAAAGGTGACTAGGTATAATGAGTCTAGCTCTGATTTTCTGCTCTGATTTGTAAATTTGGTTCTCTTTTTTATTACCCAGCCTAAAGAAAATACGTGGCAAAGTCTGGAAGCAGAGAATATCTAGCCCTCTGTTCAACACCAAACAATATACAATGGAATTAGAGCGACTCTATCTGCAGATGTGGGAGCATTATGCAGCTGGCAACAAACCTGACCACATGATTAAGCCTGTTGAAGTCACTGAGTCAGCCTAATAAAGACTGTCTACAGGAGAATTACCCCTATACCTGAGCCTCAACATTCTGGGGGAAAGGGAACTAGAAAACATACTTTTTACTTATCTGTACAGTACCATGTTGCAGATGGGTGATATATAATGGTAATAGAATAGCACAGCCAGACTTGCTTCCTGCACACGAGAGATGGAAAAATGCTGTTCCACAAGGAATCTCCAGAGTTTTGCATCAACCAGGTCTGGAAGGTCTGATCTCCCTTGGTCTTCCATGGGATGGTTAGTGTGGAGGGGAGATATAGATTGTCCAGCCTTTGTGATTCCATGGATTAATTGAGTCTTCTGAATTAGATGTTTTTTCCCCTTTATATTTTGGGTTTTGGATCTTTTAAAAATACTTGGTTTCAGGTATTTTTTATCATCATGTGAAGTGTTTTTGATTCTCTCGAGATAGGGTTTTAAGCTAAAATGTTGCTCCCTGTTTTAGTTTCTAAACTCTGACAGATTAAGGAGGACTTTGCTGGTGTAGTCTTTTTATAGGTTTTATAAACCACTTGAGCCTATATCAGTCATTTTAGAGTTTGACCTGATGTTTGAAGTTATCAGTGCTTTTTTGGTTTAGATGATGCCTCAAGATTTTTTCTTGTCTATTTCTTATTTCCTTCTCTCCTCCACCTCACCCCCTTTAAAAATTCTCCTGTAACTAAGCTAACAAAATCATGTCTGATTCAAAACATCCCAGAGTGTTTCTCTTAAACACATCATCTGGTGCCAAATGAAAATTCTTAGGAGTGATTTACTAATTATGAAGGGCACAGTTGTGGTACTGTCATTGATTAATAGTTTTTTTTGTTTGTTTGTTTTTGTTTTTGCTTAAGTTTGACCTATTTCACCAGTGTTTTACCCTTGACTGCCTCTTTTATGCTGCTTCCACAAATGATAGTGTGTGATAAGATTTTTACCTTTCTAAAGTTTTTTTTTTTTTTGTGGGTACCGGGGGGTCGACCTCAGGACCTCGCGCACCAGGAGGCACCCGTGCCGCTGAGCGATATCACCGGCCCCTTTTTCGTATGTGGGTTCCGGGAGTCGAACTCGGGCCCTTGCGCTTGCCAGGCAGGCGCTTAAGCCGCTGAGCCATCTCACCGGCCCTAAAGTTTTTTTTTTTTAAAGTGAGTCCTGTTCTTCCTATTTCTTTCAGCAGAAATGAAATTCCAGGTAAGTATAAGTGTTCAAATATTTGATCAGTAAGTTGCAGTTATCTAACATTCATTGAAAAATGTGTTATAAGTAAAATCACTGAAGGACCATGTCTAAAGCTAATTATTTTTCAGACTTTGTTAGGGTATTACATAATAACTGTCTTCTGGACTTGGTTTTGAGGTCTATGGATTCGGCCTCATTTATAGCGGACTGCACTGTTATGGAGTTTGTATGGAGTACAAATTAAGCTTTATAGCCCTCCTGAAGCTTGAGTTCTTGGTATCAAAAACCATAGGAATAAAATTATCAAATTTCACAAAGGGTCAAGGGCTTGAGGCTTAAGCCAACATATGAAAATATGTTTGTCTTGCTGTACTGCACTTATGATATCAAGTCACAGATAATTTTTTGTCTGCTAGTAGTGTTCTAGATAATAATGTCTTTCCAAAGCTCTGAGGCAGTGAACCTATTCTGTAGTTGGAGCTGTTGCCTGAATGTATCCTGGCTGACAAATTACTGAATAATATGAAGAACTTGAATTTCTGAATGATTCTTACTGCTAACCAAAATCTGAGTAAGGAGTTTTAAATGTAATTCTGCTTCAGAATTACATGTTAATGAGCTGTGTATACCTTTCAACAATGTAAATCAAGAGACATCAGTTAAGGGACTTCTCCGTTTATTTTTTATCTGATTGAAGATTGAATTATCAGTTAAGGTTGCTAGCATGGTGGCCGATAAACTGATGTGAAGTTCACTGAGCTGCTCATTGTGAAATAGGATACTATACTTCCAGTGCCCTCAAGGCTGTAGCCTTACAGCTGTTTGACATAGCACATCATTCCTCCTACAGGGATGAACTTACTGGCATGAACAGTAGCCGCTCTGGTTGAAGCTTCGCTTATTGTAATAGGCTTTTATTCCCAGGTAATATGTCTGTGGAAGACTTAATTCTGAATAGAGATATAGACATTACTGGAAACTAGTTTTTTTCTATTATACTCTGCTTTATCAAAAAAGTAAAACATTTAAATTGTGCTACAGGAATTCAGATGTTGTCTTGCAACCTTTAAACAATAAATGAATAATTTCCCCTTTATATGGCTGATGTATTTTATGTCCTATTATTGTAAATGCTGGACAGAATAATGGGTTCATCCCATGGTGAAACCTACATTTGAACAGCTTCAAACAAATGGGACAGATTTTCCTACTGTAGTTGTAATACCAAGAATTGTTTTGTTTATTTAGCCAAGTCTGATGGAGGAGTGGGTTTGGTATATGACCCTTTAAGAAGATACAACAGCTGGGTGTGGTGGCACACACACTTGGGAGGCTGAGGCAGGAGGATTGCTGTGAGTTCGAGGCCAGCTTGGGCTACATAGTGAGTTCAAGTCTAGCCTGAACTACATGGCAAGACCCTGTCTCAAAAAAAAAAGGGCCGGTGAGATAGCTCAGCGGCGTTAAGTGTCTGCCCGGCAGGCGCGAGGTCCTGAGTTCAACTCCCGGAACCCACATAAAGGAAAAAAAAGGGCCGGTGATATTGCTCAGCGGCACAAGCGCCTGCCTTTTTTTTAAATGTGGGTACTGGGGGTCGAACTCAGGACCTCACGCTTGCCAGGCAGGCACTTACGCCGCTGAGCCATCTCACCGGCCCCTATTTTTTTTTTTTTTTCGGCATTTTGGAGCAAAGTTATTTTTCTTGATGATTTGTAAAGTAGTTAGACTCAGCCACAAGAAAGAGGAAGATTTAAATGCATTAGGAGTCTTGAACAGGCTATTTGGCTGCCAGTTTTCTCAGAGATATGGGAGGGAAATACTTGTTCTCAATAAAATTTCAAGTGATTTACTTTCCAGTTTGTCTTCGTTGTTCTTGCAAAGCCCTAAAGTGGATTAGTATTGGTTTCCTGAAAGAGCATGGGGAGAAAGGTGTCTAGTATAGCCATCTAAGTTTCTACCCTGCCTTTTTTTTTTCCTTCGGTTTTTTTTGGGGAAAGAGTCTTGCTATGTAGTGCAGACTGGCCTCGAACTCATGGCAATCCTCCTGCCTCAGCCTCCTGAGTGCTGGGATTACAGGTATGTGCCAGCAGACCCAGCATCCTGCCTTATTTTTTTTGAGGCAGGGTCTCACTATGTAGCCCATGCTGGCCTTGAACTTGTGGCGATCCTCCTGCCTGAGCCTCCGGAGTACTGGAATCATAGGTGTGCACCACCTTGCCCGACTACTACTGCCTTGCTTTCCATCTACCTCAATGTCTCCTTCCTTTAGTCTAAAGGACTTGTTTGGTTGCTTTGAATAAACGTATACTGTATAACTTCTGAGCTGCCTTTTATTTTTTTTAATTTTTTTGAGGTATTGGGAATTGAACCCTGGGCCTTCATCCTGAGCTACATCCCCAGTCCTTTTATTATTTTTTATTTTGAGACAGGGTCTTGCTGAGTCATGTAGTTGCCCAGGGTGGCCTCGAACTTGGAATTCCCTTGTGTCAGCCTCCCAGAGTGCTGGGATTATAGGCATGCACCACCACGCTAGGCATAAAGTGCTTTAAGATTCTATTCTAATCCTAACCCGCTCTTGTTTGAAGCATATGTGCCTTGATAGCTAACATTTAGGTTCCTTGCCCAAACCTCCAAGGCAGTTTTATGAAGGAGGCTTATACAGGAGGCTGCTTCATTTGCAAGTTGGTTATTAGTAGTAATGAACAGCTCTTTTCATCCAGTATCCTGTCAACTCACAGTACCTTTACACATGTAAACAGTTTGGTGTGTGAGGGGTTCAATTAGTATTGTTGGATTTTGAATCTCAGGTCTGACACTTTCTAGTCATGTGATCTCTTAAAATGAGAGCACTAAGCTAGCCCCTCCTTTTTTACTTGGAGACATAGTTGTTGCTATGTTGCCCAGGCCTCAGCTTCCAGAGTGGCTGGCATGGTAGGGGCATGCCATCATGCCCGGCTTATTGCCTACTTTTTAAAGTGTCAATGTAAAGATGAATAAATCTACATAAAATACTTGGAACAATGCCTAGCTCAAAAAACTATCAAATGCAGGGATGATTTGTGTTGGCCAAATGCTTAAAATTATGAAATGTATGTGTGTCTGATGGAGAGAAGGGCACAGTCTAAAAAAGCATTTACTTCTTCCATTTGTTTCTCTTGGTGTGCTTGGAGTGAGCACCAAAATACTTAAAAGTAATCAATTCTTACTTCTAGGGATCTGACGATTCTGGAAGCAAATTTCCTACTTCAGTGCTGCTAGGCCATGTTGGGTTGCTGACTTGCTCTTATCTAGGGGCGAGGGTGGCCCTTCCCCACTAGCTCAAAGACATTTCCAGGCCAGGCACATGATTGGCAGTTTGGGCAATTCAAGCAGGGAACAAGTCTCACTTACCCAAGTTCTCAAAAACATGAAACTTTAAGGGAAGACTCAGCTTGGTTTTTCCGCATCACTCAAAAAGTTAACTTACAGGCCTTTAATTGCAGAATCGGGCTTGGGTCCCTAAGCTCTGTGGAAATGGCGCAGTGTGACGTCATCCCGTGGAAGTGATAGCCCTCACTCCAGAAGCAGTGCGACCGACTGGGCGCGGAAATATTAGTTCATACCCGTTCGTAGGGTAAAATGCAAATATGCATTATGACCTCATTATGGATAGGCGGGTACAGGGGGCGGGGCCACGTCAGTTGGTATCCCTGCCCCCTTGGGTCTGGGTTCTATAAAAGGATGAGAGCCTGGAGTTCCCGGCAGTTGCCGAGGATTGCGCGTACCTCCAACTGCGGTGGCGCCTGAGCTGCAGTCCGCACACCAGAGCCTTGACAGCAGGTAAATGACTGGTGGGCTTAGGTGAATATTAGTTGATAAAGTTTATGTAAAATGAGGGCCACACAAAACCTCGGACTGTTATTGCTTCGTCAACCATGGAACAGATATTTAACCTGTTCTCCCTCGCCCCTCCCAAGATAAGGCTACAGTATTGGGATGTTTTTGGTTATTTATTTATTTAGGGTGTTTTTTGAGACAGGGTCTTGCTATGTAGTGCAAGCTGGCCTTGAAGTCACTATGTAGCCCAGGCTGGCCTCGAATTCTTGGCGATCCACCTGCCTCAGCCTCCCGAGTGCGGGGATTACAGGCGTGCGCTACCATGCCCGGCTAGTTTTGGATTTTTTAAAAAGTGATACCTGCTATGGCATACACGGGGAATGGTGGGGGTAGAGATCCTGGTGGGGGTGTGAGTGGAGTGTGCAGGGAGCGGTTGGAGGGGCAGTTCTCGACAAGGACCTTGAGTCCGGTGTAGAGGATGGGAGCTTGGGTGGTTGCTGGTGTGGAAACTGAGCAAAAAAGATCTGCTGGTGAGGTGGGGTGGAAGTAGGGGAAAGTGGAGGCCTGGGAGAGGAATGGGAGTGGTCGAGGCCGGATCCCCAGAGGACTGGCTCTCAAGTTGAGGTGGAAGTTGGGGTGATGGGAGGGTTTGTTGCATATGGGGATGCTGATGTCTGGGGTTGAAGGCTGATGGGGGAGGGGGGGTTGCTGTTCAGAAGGTGGGCTCTGGGCGAGAGTGGTGGGGGAAGGGTGGAGGTTTCGAGGCCTGATTGGTGGAAGGTGGGCGTGATGGGGGTAGGGTGGAGGGTTCGAGGCCTGATTGGTGGAAGGTGGGCGTGATGGGGGTGGGGTGGAGGATTCGAGGCCTGATTGGTGGAAGGTGGGTGTGATGGGGGTGGGGTGGAGGATTCGAGGCCTGATTGGTGGAAGGTGGGCGTGATGGGGGTGGGGTGGAGGATTCGAGGCCTGATTGGTGGAAGGTGGGCGTGATGGGTGTGGGGTGGTGGGTTCGAGGCCTGATTGGTGGAAGCCCTAGTGAGGCGGGAGTAGTGGGGGAAGGGTAGCAGATTCGAGGCCTTATTGGTGGAAGTCCAGCTGAGGTGGGAGTGGTGTGCGAAGCCAGCAGGCTGGTCACCCCACAGCCGCAGCAGGGCAGTGGAAGTAAGCACTAATGGAAAGGGTGGGAGTGGGTGGAGGTTGGATTGAGGGGGTACTGGGAGGGCAGTGATGGTCTGTTGTGGAAAGACTGGGTTAGAGTCCTGAATAAGGAGGTGTTGTAGTGAGGGGGGTGGAGGAGTTGATGCCTGATACTAGGTGGAAAATTTCTTTGGGGAAGATCGGCTGGGGGTGTGGGGATTGGAGTCCCTTTGGGAGTGAGGGGACTGAGTAGGGATAAGGAAATGCTGAGGCCTTACTGGGAGGAAATTTTTTATCTAATTTGGGCTAATGAATGTCTTCACAGCCTCCCTAAGGGGTGACGTTTGAAATGACTTAACTTTAGGGGCCACTGTTGGCTTTGGACTTTTCCAAATTAATATGCAAAGAACCCTGGTGAGGCCGGTTGGGGGAGGTGATAGGCTTTGTTTCTCTAGGGGTGTCTTTTTAGGGGTGTGTGTTATGAACTTCTGGGCTTAAGCAATTCTCTTGCCTCAGCCTCCTGAGTACTGGGACTGTAGGCAGGTGCCATCGCCAGGGCTTGTCTAGTTTTTTCATCCAGGGAAGGCCTGCAATAAAACAAATTTAAAATTCTTCTCATACCATCAGTGGTGGTGCATTCCAGTAATCCCAGTACACTGGGAAGCTGGGGAGGCTGAGGCAGGAGGATCGTAAATTTGAGTCCATCCCGGGCAATTTAGCGATTTAAGAAGACCCAGTCTCAAAATTAAGAAATAAATGAGGCTGGGGATGTAGCTCAGTGTGAATACACTGGTTCAACCGCCAGTTCTGGTGGGCAGGCCAAAAAGAAATCAAAAAACAGAAAAGAAAACTCTCATTTCAGCTTTAAATTAGGGTGAAGAGCCAGGCGTGGTGGCGTATGCCTGTAATCCTAGTACTCAGGAGGCTGAGGCAGGAGGATCGCTGTGAGTTCGAGGCCAGGTTGGGCTACAAAGTGAATTCAAGGCCAGCCTGAACTACATAGTGAAACCCTGTCTCAAAAAGATAAATTATGGCAAAGAGACTGCCCAAAGGTAAATACAGAATGTAGAAATGTCTCATTGGTTCTGAGTTCTGATTTTCTTAAGTATATCTTTGCCTTGACTACAGAAATGGACAAGTCCGAAGAAAAGCCTGGCCAGTCTGACCAGTCACACACTCAGGATGACTGGTGAGAATTGAAAAGTTTTATTTTCTCTTATTTTTTAAATTTTCTCTTAGTTTAGTCTTATTCTTTTGGTGAAACAACTTTCTCAAAAAAGATATGTTTATTTCATTTAGAATCCACAGTGTATAAGTTGGCTAAATCTTAAAATGAGAATTATAAAAAAGGATCTGAGAAGCTAGACTCCAGCCTCCTATACAATGCACGAGTCTTCTGTATATTTCTGTTAGTGGCCTGGCAGTCACAACTCTATGAAGCAATACAATGCATTATTGAATGTGTGTAATTTCTATTTGTTATTTGTTCTGATGAAGTTCAGACCTGCTCTTCTCTAACTTCTATCCCATTGTCGATAGTGCTGCCTTCTTGAGAGACCTAGATGGAGTATTTATTTTTTCCTGAGATTGCAGTAAGTTTTTTGTTTTGTTTTTTTCTTTTAGGTAATGAGGGTTAAATCTAGGGATGCCATACCACTGAGTTATGCCCCTAGCACCCCCCCATTTTTTTCTTTGTCTTCTTGAGACAAGGTTTCCCTAAGTAGTTCAGGCTGGCCTTGAACTCACTTTGTAGCCCAGGCTGGCCTCGAACTTGCAGCGATCCTCCTGCCTCAGCCTCCTGAGTGCTGGATTACAGGTGTGCACCACCATGCCCGGTGCCTAGCCCTTTTTTACTTTTATTGTAAGACAAGGTCTCACTAAATCGCCCAGGCTGTACTTTCAATCTTCCTGCATCAGCCCCCTGGGTAGCTGGGATTACAGGTGTATACCACTGAGCCCTGCTATAGGAGTTATTTGAAAATAGCTTTCTGTCCCTTCTAAGTTGTCTCTCTTCTAGAGCACTGCTCTGTTTTCCTCTCTCACAGACAGGCATGTAAATGTATAATATGGAGGAAAGTACAAACCGTAGAACAGAGAAGTCTGCAAATAGAACCTAATACATATGAAAATTTAGTTCATGATAACAATGATTTCAGATCAGTAGGGAAAAGATGGGTTAATCAATAGAAAATTTGAGGGTAATTGGCCAACCACTTGCAAAAAATGAGTTGGCTTCTTTTTTTTTTTTTTTAATGTAGGTACCGGGAGTCGACCTCAAGACCTTGCGCTTGCCAGCAGGCGCTTGTGCCGCTGAGCGATATCACTGGCCCTTTTTTTCCTTTATGCTTTATGTGGGTACCGGGAGTTGAACTCAGGAGCTCGCGCTTACCAGGCAGGCACGTATGCTGCTGAGCCATCTCACCAGCCCAAGTTGGCTTCTTAATGTATAACATATACCAAAATAAATTTCACATGAGCAAATATTTAAAAATAAGAAAATGAAGCTACTAAAAATGCCACAAAAAACATGAATTTTGTTTCCAATAATTTTGGAATAGGAAAGTTTTCTGAGTTTAATGTCAAACAAAAGACATAAAGATGGCAAATAAAAAACTGGAAAAATATTTGCTTTATGTGTGATAAAGGGTATTTTACTCATAAAGAACTTTACAAATAAATGTTTTAATCTATTTTTTATTTTATTTATTTATTTATTTTTTTGTGGGTACCAGGGGTCGACCTCAGGGCCTCGTGTGCCGTCAGGTACCCGTGCTGCTGAGCGATATCACCGGCCCTTTTTTTGTATGTGGGTTCCAGGAGTCGAACTCAGGACTTTGCGCTTGCCAGGCAGGCGCTTATGCCACTGAGCTATCTCACCGGCCCTATTTTTTATTTTTAAAAAAATTTTATTAGGGACGGAGATATAGCTCAGCGGCACAAGCGCCTGCCTGGCAAGTGCAAGGTCCTGAGTTCGATTCCTGGTACCAAAAAAAATTTATTAGTGCATATTTGCCATGCATAGTGCTTACATTCATCATAGGGAATTTGTACCTGTGTATAATATATCTTAATTCTTTTTTTTTCCATTCCTCTCCCCTCCTTTCAATCCTTCTTCCTCTCCCCATTTACAGAAGCTTTGTTTCCATTTTTTTCCTTCCGTTCTTTGTTTTTTATAATCCCTTTCCCTTCCTCCTCCCCCTCCCTTGTTCCCCTTCCCATTTAACTTGTTCTTCCTACTTCCCAATATCTATCCTCCATTTTGCTCCTTGTTTACCCTTAGTGTTTCTCATACAAGAGAAACAATGTGATATTTAAACTTGTGTGTCTTATTTATTGAATCTTGACTTTTTTTGTTTTTTGATTTGATTTTTTTTTAAGACAGGGTCTCACTATGTAGTTCAGGCTGGCCTTGAACTCACTGTGTAGTCCAGGCTGGCCTTGAACTCACAGCGATCCTCCTGCCTCAGCCTCCCAAGTGCTGGGACTACAGGCTTGCACTACCATGCTTGGCCATGAGTCCTGACTCTTTATTGAACAATGTGAAACAAATAACAAGTCCAAGTCCTTACACAGTTTACCTAATCAAGGGTGGGAGAAGAAACATATAAGCTAGCAATTATAGGGATGTGATAAATGCTGTGATGGACAGAAGTGATGATCCCATAGACACACAGAGGAGAGCAGATGTTATCTTATATTTACTTTTCGTAATCACCCTATGAAAAAAATGGTTCTTTTATAATTGAGGCCCAAGAACTTGAAATTGTAGAAGTCTAGGTGGGAAATAATGGTAGATTGTGGTACGTTGTTAATAGTGGGGAGACTTAGATGAATACACAATATATTGTAGTTTATTTATTTCTTTTTGTATTTATGTAGGTACTGGGAATTGAACCCAGGGCCTTTGCACTGAGCTACATCCCCAGCCCTTTTTTTTTTTTTTTTTTTTTTTTTTTTTTTTGAGATAGGGTCTTTCTAAGTCACTAAATTGCCCAGGGTGGGCTAAAACTTGAGATCCTTCTGCCTCAGCCTCCCAGAATGCTAGGATTGTAGGTGTGCACCACCATTCCCAGCTTTTATTTTATTATTTTTGCAGTGCTGGGGACCCACTCGAGAGCCTTGGACACACTAGCAAGTGCTCTACCACTGAGTTACATCACTAGCTTGGTAGTTCATCATTTCTTTTTTTTCTTTTTTTTTTTTATTTTAAAGAGAAGAAAAAACAAAACAAATCAAAAAAAGAACAAATTTTCAAAACAACATAATATGAGGGTAACAATGGTTAATGCATTACATTGTTATCTTTAAGTTAGTTATTCAGGATACCAGACATTAGCATTCCATTGTCCAAAAGTTCATCATTTCTGAAACATCTTTTTACATTGCTGAAATTGGCATGCAGTATACATTTGATGGCATCTCTTAGTTTGGTAGTGTTTTTTTCCTTCTAAGAGGTATGTATAATGTCTTAGGCGAAATATAGAGGTGGAGCCAACAGGTCTTGCTGATAGATGGGATGTGGGAGGTGAGGAAAAGACATAAAGGACAGCTCTTAAGTTTTTGGCCTACTTTAACTGCGTGAATAATGGTGCCATTGACTGAGATGGGTAAGACTGACATAGGCACATGGTTGAGGGAGGAAATCTAGAATTCTGTGTTGGCCAAGTTGTATTTTAAATACTTCATAAATAAAGACCCAAGATGTCAAGACAGCTGGAGTTCAGTGGAGAGCTCAAGGCTGTTAATATAAAATTGGGGGACATGGAGTTTAATTTTTTTTTTTTTTTGTGGGTACCGGGGGATCGACCTCAGGACCTCGCGCGCCAACAGGCACCCGTGCCGCTGAGCGATATCACCGGCCCCTTTTTCATACGTGGGATCCGGGAATCGAACTCGGGCCCTCGCGCTTGCAAGGCAGGCGCTTATGCCGCTGAGCCATCTCACCGGCCCGGGACATGGAGTTTAGAGATAGAACGAATATCCAGGAAAGAGGAAAGCAATAACCCAGCACAGAGTGCTGGAAGTGCAGCAATAACAGCCTTGAAGCTGGGTGTGGTGGTGCACACCTGTAATCCCAACACTTGGGAGGCTAAGGCAGGAGGATCACTGTGTTAGAGGCCAGCCTGGACTACATAGTGAGTTCAAGGCCAGCCTGCACTACATAGTGAGACCCTGTCTTGAAAAACAAAACAAAACGACACAAAAATACAACCTTGAGAATGCTGTAAGGGATGAGATGCAAAGTATAAAGAAAACGGTGTACTGGCCTTAAACAGTGGCAGGGACACTGTGTTCCCTATTAACAACAGAGAGTGCAGAGCTCAGTATGATTGCAGATAGGTCGGTAGAGTTTCTGTCTCTCTTCTCCCAGTATCCTATAAGGTACCAGTATCTGCCCATTAGCAGAGCGAAGGGAGAGGGGGATGGGACAGTCTGAAGGCAGAAGTCCTACTGAAGCTGGTATAATGCAGGAGACGGGAGGACTGGTCAGAGCCTAACGAGTATTCTTTGATGTCCACTAGGCTTTTTTAGCCCAAGAATTTTGGTTTGTTAATGCTATAACAATATAACCTTGAGGAAGCCAGTGCAGTGGAGCTAGCCTATAATCCCAGCTACCCAGGAGGCGGAGGCTGGAGGATTGCTTAGCCTAGGAGTTCAAGACCAGCCTAAGCAAAAAAGTAAGACCCCATCTCAAAAAAAAAAAGACGAGCAGAATGATAGCCTTGATGATATGTGGAAATACTGGGAGTTTTGTTGTTGTTTTTTTGAGACAGGGTTCCACTGTGCAGTTCAGCCTACCTTGAACTTACTTTGTAGCCCAGGCTGGCCTCAAACTTGCAGAGATCCTCCTGCCTCAGCCTCCCGAGTGCTGGGATTACTGGTGTGCATCTGTAATCTGGTGGAAATACTGTATTTTAAAAATTACTCCTGTCATAATTACTTTAGAATAACAGGATCAGGGGCCAGTGAGATGGCTCAGTGGCGTAAGCGCCCGCCTGGCAAGCACAATGGCCCGAGTTCGACTCCTGGAATCTACATACGAAAAAAGGGCCAGTGATATCACTCAGTGGCACAGGTGCCTGCTGGCGCACGAGGTCCTGAGGTCGACCCCTGGTACCCACAATAAAAAATAAAAATAAAAATAAAAAGAATAACAGGATCAGAAAAGCAAATGGGTCACCTAGTGGGTTGGCTATTGTTTCAAATTTCTTTTTCTTTTCTTTTTTTTTTTTGTGTGGGTACCAGGAGTTGAACTCAGGACCTCGTGCGCCAGCAGGCGCCCATGCCACTGAGCGATATCACCGGCCCTTTTTTCGTATGTGGGTTCCGGGAGTTGAACTCAGGACCTCGCGCTTGCCAGGCAGGAGCTTATGCCGCTGAGCTATCGCACTGGCCGTCAAATTTCTTGACAGTGCCAAATTTACTTAATTGCATCCTATTGTTATTTTCTTTTTCTACTTTTTTTTTTTGTAAACGAGATAGGGTCTTACTATGTAGTTATTGCTGGCCTTGAACTCCTGGGCTCAAATGTTCCTCCCCCATCAGCCTCCCAAGTAGCTGGGACTCTAGGTGCATGCCACTTCACTCAGCTATAATATTTTCAATAACCAGTTAAAGTATGGTCTTCCAGCTTCTTGCATCAGAATTGACTGGGGGTGCTTATTAAAACTGCATTTTCTGATTCTAGTTTTAGAGTGAAGCTTATGAAAATTACCTATTTACTTTCTTGTCTTTGGCACTAGACTATAAGATCCTGGGAAGTCTTTTTGAGACAGGGTCTTGCTATGTAGTTCAGGCTGGCCTCGAAATCATGGTAATCCTCCTGCCTCAGCCTCTCGAGTGCTGGGATTACAGGTATGTGCCACCATGCCTAGAAATCCTTGGAAGTCTTATTCCTTTTGTAGCCCTTGTACTAAACATACAGTAGATACCTAATGAATGTTGAATGAATAGATGAATGAACCACAGATTATATATAATTTATGTGTGTGAGGCTTGAACCCAGTTCCTTGCATGTGCTAGGCAAATGCTCTGCCACTATGCTGCAGCCACAGCCCTCTCATTGTATTTAATTGTGACATTTATTGAGTTGAAGAAATTACCAAGGGAATAGGAGCCTGTGGTAAAAATAATACAGAAGCGTATCAAGTAAAATATGAAAATACACTCGCAGACATTCTTCAGATACCCTCCCATTCTTCAGAGGTAATAATTTTGCACTGCTTCTCCTAGATCTTTGTCTGTAATCATGTAAAAACATACAGTCTGTATAGTTCATTGCCCCCCCTTTCCTTTTAAGACAGGGTCTTGTGTAGTTTAGGCTGGCCTTGACCTTGCTATTTGGTCCAGTCTGGCCTCAAACTGGTGATCTTCCTGCCTCAGCCTCCTGATGGGGATTATGGGTGTGTGCCACCACGCCTGGATATTGCCCCCGCTTTTGTTTTTTTTTGAGTCAGGATCTTGCTATGTAGTTTGGGCTGGCTTTGAACTCACTATGTAGCCTCGGCTGCCCTTGAACTCACAGTGATCCTTCTGCTTCAGCCTCCCAAATGCTGGGATTACAGGTGTGTGCCACCAAGCCTGGCTCTGTTGCTCCATTTTTAAAGAAAAGATCTTTTTTTGGATCCTTTATAAAGATTTTTGAGCTGGGCGTGGTGGTGCACACCTGTAATTCCAGCACTCGGGAGGATGAGGCAGGAGGATGGCCATAAATTCGAGGCCAGCATGGGCTACATAGTGAGTTCAAGGCCAGCCTGGACTACATAGTGAGACCCTGTCTCAAAAAAACCAAAAAAAAAAAAAAAAAACGAAAAGAAAAAAAAAAAGATCTTTGAGGATTTTTTCACATATCTTCTTTTTTTTTTTTTTTTTTTTTTGAGGTATTGGATATTGAACCCAGGGCCTTATACTGAGCTACATCTCCAGCCTCTTTTGAAACAGGGTCTTCCTAAATTGCTAAGTTGCCCAGGCTAGGCTCAAACTTGCTATCCTCCTGTCTCAGCCTCCCAGAGTGATGGAATTTAGGTGTGTACCTCCACACCTGGCTTTTTATGTATCTTCAAAGCCTCCTAATATATTATCCTAGTATTTTCATAGTAGAGGTCTGGTTAAGCCAGCTGACCATTCCTGCAATGGATATATTTCCTAGTAACAGTAATGCAAGCCTTAAAGCACATCATAGGGCTTGTCCTCACGGTGGCACATTTTACATGGAAAATGTGGCAAGCAGTATCTCTCTTCGTTTGACCTCATATTTTTTCCATAGTGCTTTCCTTGGACCACTCCTCTTGTTCATTATTATCTAACCCAGAATTTGATATTTCACCTTTAGGGATTAGGGTGGGGCTCTGTGATGTAACTTTTTTTGTCCTATTCTAGTTCCTTGTACCTTCTGCCTAAGCTCTTAAAAAACGTGTATATGTGTAAGAAGATAGACGAGGAAAGAATCATTTTTTAGTTTGCATATAGTGCTACATTCTGATAACCAAGGTCATATGGACCCATAGTTGCAAAACCAGTAAGAGTTTGTATTCCTGATTAAAAGAACTTGAATAACAAAAGTATACAGTGATTGATAAATAGGAAATTTAGTCAAGGAGATGAGCCAGCTTGTATTTTGTTGTTGTTGTTTTTTAAATGTGGGTACCAGGAGTTGAACTCAGGACCTCGCAGTTGCCAGCAGGCACTTGTGCCACTGAGCATTATCACTGGCCCTTTTTTTCCTTTATGTGGGTACCAGGAGTCAAACTCAGGACCTTGCGCTTGCCAGGCAGGCGCTTATGCTGCTGAGCTATCTCACCGACCCTGTTGTTGTTTTTTTGAGACAAGGTCTCGCCATGTAGTTCAGGCTGGCCTCGAACTCACTATGTACTCCAGGCTGTCCTCGAACCCACAGTGGTCCTCCTGCCTCATCCTCCCAAGTGCTATGATTCCAGACATGTACCTGGCTGCCAGCTTCTATCTCGAAAGACTGAAGTATATAGTTAGTCTACTATTGATCTCTAGGTCAAACTAAACATCCTAAAGTGCTTACGTCTCTTTATATATAAAATCTGAACTTCCTTGTAGCTATTATGTCTACTTCCTTTAGCATTTTCATTTCCTCTGTGATAACTAATGATAAGATCACCTATGATGTAGCCAGCCCTCAGCAATAAAGCTGTTATTGCAGCATAATTCCTCTGGGATGAGTTTTGGATCTGTGAAATAAGGGGCTGATAATGGTATATTTTGTAAGCTGCTGTGTGGTGAGCTGAACAGGCCTGAGCAGGAATTTGCTTTGGCTTCACCTCAGGCAGTACTGCATAATTATCTGGTAAGCTGTAGCAACAGACAAAGTGGCCCGCCACAGGGTAGTGGAAAATGTATGCCAAGGCTACTGGGAAATTGTGAGGCAGACAAGCAAGAGACACTGACATTGTGGTTCACTGCAGGGAGCAGCCTTAGCTGCATTCTTTATTTTACTTCATTTTTTGCAGTGCTGGGAATGGAATCCAGGGTCTCACACATGCTAGGCAAGTGTTCTACTACTGAGCTACACCCCCAGCTCTGAAACCACTCTACTAAAAGTATTTATTTATTTTTAATCGATAGTAATATGTAGACTTAGGTATGTAATGTGATATTGTGATCCTTCGTAGAAAGATTCAAACAAATGAACATATCTCGCCTTTATGGGCTCCTCATGAAACAGACCCGAGTACCTGTCTATTTACCTAGCTGGCAATCCCAATAAGTAGGCCCTCTCCAAGCAGTGATACCCAAAAGAGGACCTCTGAGCCCTTTTGCCCTTTTGAATTTAACTAGTCTTTTCATTCTCAAGTCCTTCCCCTGTGTCCCCTCCCCTCACTGGGGTGGGAACCCAGGGCCTAATGCATCCTAGGCAAGCTCTCTGTCACTGAGCTTCGTCCCAGTGCACCGTGGCCCCTTTCTCAGGATTCAGGTTTTGTTTTTTTAATCTCTAAGTAGAAATAAATCCTTGACAGAAAACAGCCTTTTCCCTGGTAGTTGATGCTCAGTTGATATTCTTCCCTTAGCTTTCATTCAGCAGTAAAGACAAGAGCAGTTTGTTGCCTATAATTTTTTTCACCTCCTCTGTTCTGATCTTAATTTCATAAGGGTTTAAAGCCCTTCAAACCTTATACGTTTCAGAAACTCTGTTTATTCTCCATTTATTTGAAATTTTTGATGTTTGGTTGCTTATGATGTTGATAGCCCACTTTTAAAAAGCATCTTGGTTATTTTTACAGTTACATTGTTAATGTGAGTTCAACAAACGAGGAAAACTCTGAATCTGGTAAGTAGAGTCCACTCTGAGCAGTAACATACATATTGAAGTATCTTTGTACAGATGACTGAAACATTTGGGATGTTTGACATAAGATGGTCCTAGGATTGTCTTCTTTAAGGCTCTAAGTTGGTCAAATGAAGTTTATTTCCCTACTGTCTGGAGCAGAGGAAGTTCTCTTTGCTTCTTTTCCAACTTATTTCTTTTACCTTTGTTTGGCTCCTGGGTCTCCTTCCTCTTATTTCCTGTTTTGCATGGGAGGTGTTTTTTTGTTTGTAGGGTTTTTTTCTTTTTTGGTGTGTGTGTGCTAGGGGCGGAACCCAAGGGCTTATGTATGTAGGCATGTGCTCTGCCAATGAGCCACAGCCACAGCCCTAGGTAGATGTAAATTTTACCGGCTATGATTTATGGACTTTGGCTTTAGAGAGTTAAAGACATGGGCAACCAGATTTTATCATGTTTCAGATGCTTCCTAATGCCTTTCTCCCTTTCTCTGATTTAGCTGTGATCAGAAAAGCAGTGCAGAAGAGGCAGGTCAGGTAAGTAGGAGAACTACTGAAACTTGACCTTTTTTCTTTTTACTTTTAAAATTTTTATTAGTACATGTTTGCAGTACATGCAGTTTACAGTCATCTTGAGTGGGTACATGTACATACCACAGCTTGTTTCTTTATTTTAATCCCCTTCCCTCCCTCCTCCCTCCTTTTTCTCTAATTCCCCTATCCTGATTTCCATTCTCGTTGATATTATTAATCTTAGCGCATGTTATGGCATATAATATTTACATTGATAGATGTTATTAGGTTCCTGTACATGGCACGTCTTTATTCTACTTGTTTCCCCTTTCTCCTCCCCCCAAGCCCTTGTTCCCTTGCACCACTTCCCTGTTGTAACAGATCCATCCCCTTGTCCCCTTCTATCCATCCTTTATCATTCTCTTTGTACTTTGAGAGATACCATGCAGTATTTAAGTTTGTGTTTCTAGTTTATTTCACTCAACATTATATTTTCTAGCTGTATCCATTTTCCTGCAAATATCTCAAATTAGTCCTTCTTTAGAGCCAAGTAGTATTCCATTGTATATAGCTACCACATTTTTTTTTATCCAGTCATCTGTTGATGGGTATACAGGCTGCTTCCAGGATTTAGCTATTGTGAATTGTGCTGCTATAAACATTGGTATGCATGTATCACTGTAGTATGATGTCTTAAGCTCTTCAGGGGAGATATCTAGCAGGGGGAATCACTGGGTCATATGGAATTTCTAATTTCAGTTCTTTGAGAAATCTCCATACTGATTTCCACAATGGTTGTACTAGTCTACATTCCCACCAACAATGAAGGAGGGTTCCTTTTTCACCACAGCTAGACCAGTATTTGTTATTTGATTATTTCTTCTTCCTCTTCCTCTTCCTCTCCTTCTCCTTCTTCTTCCTCTTCTCCTCCTCCTCCTTCTCCTTCTCCTCCTCCTCTTCTTCCTCCCTCTCCCCTCCTCCTTCTTCTCTTTTTCTGAGACAGGGTCTTATGTATTTCAGGCTGGCCTTGAACTCAATATGTAGCCCAGGCTGGCCTTGAATTTGCAGTGATCCTCCTGCCTCAGCCTCCTGAGTGCTGGGATTACAGGTGTGTGCCACTACGCCTGACTTGTTATTGTTTGATTTCTTAATGATTGCCACTCTTTCTGGAGTAAGGAATCTTAGCATTGTTCTAATTTGCATTTCTCTAATGGCCAGAGATGTTGAGCATTTTTTCATATATTCGTTGACCATTTGTATTTCTTCCTCTGTGAAGTGCCTGTTCATTTCTCTTGCCCATTTCTTGACTGGGGGTCTTTAATATTAGGTTGTTTCATTTTTTGAAGTGGTTTTTTTTTTTTTTTTTTGGTGACAGGGTCTCACTGTGTAGTTCAGGCTGGACCTGAACTCATGGCACTCTTCCTGCCTCAGTCTCCCAAGTGCCTGGATTACAGGTGTGTCCCACCACACCAGCTCTTGAGTTCTTTATATATTCTGGAGTCCTCTATCTGAAGAGTAGCTGGCAAAAAGTTTTTCTATTCTGTAGGTTGTCTCTTCACTCTAATAATTGATTCTTTTGCTGTACAGAAGCTTTTTAGTCTGATATAATCCCGTTTGTTGATTCTTACTGTTATTTCTTATTCAATTGAGAGGATCTGTTTAGAAAATCCTTTCCTACACCTATGTCTTTAAGTGTTTTATCTATTTTATCTTCCAGTAGGTTTAATGTTTCTGTTTTAATGTTTAGATCTTTTATTATTTTTTTTTTGTGCGTACTGGGGGTCGACCTCAGGACCTCATGCACCAGCAGGTGCCTGTGCCGCTGAGCGACATCACCGGCCCTTTTTTCGTATGTGGGTTCTGGGAGTCGAACTCAGGACCTCGCGCTTGCCAGGCAGGCACTTATGCCGCTGAGCTATCTCACCAGCCCCATAATGTTTAGATCTTTGATTCATTTTGATTTTAATTTAGTACATGGTGAGAGATAAGGGTCCAGTTTCAGTCTTCTCCAAGCAGATAATCAGTTTCCCAGCACTACTTGTTGCATAGGCTATCTTTCTTCCAGCATATGCTTTTGGCACCTTTGTCAAAGGTCAAATATCTGAATGTGCCTGGATATCAGGGACCCCTGCAGTGAGCCTCCAGTCTCCTACCAGGTGTTATGGTGTACAGCGAGAGAGAGAGAGAGAGAGAGAGAGAGAGAGAGAGAGAGAGAGAAAGAAAGAGAAAGAGCAAGAGAGAAAATGGTGGTACAGTGAGGATCTGGGATGACCAGTTGTTCATGAAGAACAAAAGGCCATGAGGCAGCCAGAACTTTGGTATTTATTGATTGAGGAGGGGATTATCAGATGACTTGGAGGGCAGCAGTGGTCTTATGCTGAGAAGGATCTTGCCATGGAGTGTCTTTGTCTTTAGTCTTAGTAGTCTTAGTCTTAGTCTTAGTGGGTGGGAGAAGATGTCCCACCCCTAATGAGATAATGGGAAATCTCAAAAGGGTGACACTAATAATCCCAAGCCTCTGCTCATCCCTTAGGGAAGTATGTAAAACTAGCCATTGTGAATTTGTGGTCCCCAACATCTGGAGATGTTTGTGTGTCCTATGTTCTGTTCCATTGATCCATGTATCTGATTTTGTTCCAGTACCATGATTTTTTTTTAATCACCATTGCTTTGTAGTATAGCTTGTTTTTGTAAGGTTTCCTGCTTTGCTCTTGTTGACCAAAATTGATTTTGCTATTCTGGGTCTCTTCTGGTTCCATATGAATTTTAGGATTGTTTTCTCTAGTTTTGTAAAGTATGCTGTTGGTATTTTGGTTGGGACTGCATCAAATCTGTATAACAGTTTTGGGAGTATGGCTGTTTTGACAATATTGGTTCTGCCTATCCAGGATCAGGATACATCTTTATGTTTTTTGATGTCCTCTTCAATCTCTTTTTCAGAGTACTGTAGTTTTCTTTGTAGAGGTTTATCACTTCCTTGGTTAGGTTAATTCACAGATATTTCATTTTTCTTGAAGCTACTGCAAATGGTATTGTTTTCATAATTTCCTTCTCATTGAGTTCATTATTGGTGTACACAAATGCTAATAATTTTTGTGTGTTGACCTTGTGTCCTGCTACATTGCTGAAGTTGTTTATTAATTCTAAGAGTTTTTTGGTGGAGTTCTTTAGGTCTCCTGTGTAGGATATCATGTCATCTTCAAATAATGATAATTTAAGTTCTTTCTTTCCTTTGTGTATCCCTTTTATTTCTTTCTCTTGCTTGATTGCTCTGGCTAATGTTTCAAGTACTATGTTGAATAGAAATGGTGATAGTGGACATCCTTGTCTTGTTCCTGATTTTAAGGGGAATGCTTTTATGTTTTCCCTATTTAATATGATGCTGGCTGTTGGTTTATCATAACAGCTTTTATGAAATTCAGCTGTGGTTCCTCTATACCTGTTTTCTTCAGGTTTTTTTTTTTCTATCATGAAGGGGTGTTGGATTTTGTCGAAAGCTTTTTCTTCATCTATTGATATGATT
This sequence comes from Erethizon dorsatum, assembly GCA_028451465.1. Taxonomy (NCBI): domain Eukaryota; kingdom Metazoa; phylum Chordata; class Mammalia; order Rodentia; family Erethizontidae; genus Erethizon; species Erethizon dorsatum. Next base: position 63,632,985 of record CM051842.1, read on the forward strand.
ATATGGTTTTTGACCTTGCTTCTGTTTATGTGATATATTACATTTGTTGACTTACGTATGTTGAACCATCCTTGCATCTCTGGGATGAAACCTACTTGGTCACGTTGTATGATCTTTTTGATGATGTGCTGCATTGCATTTGCTAATACTTTGTTGAGGATTTTTGCATCTGTGTTCATTAAGGAGATTGGCCTTAGTTGGGTCTTTGGTTTTGGTATCAGGGATACACTGGCTTCTATAAATGAATTTGGGAGCACTCCATTCCTTTCAATTTCTTTGAAGAGCTTGAGGAGTATTGGTGATATAACATCCTTAAAAGTTTTGTAGAATTCAGCAGTGAATCCTTCAGGTCCTGGGCGTTTTTTAGTTGATAGATTCTTTATTACTGTGTCAATTTCATTGCTTGTTATTGGGTTATTAAGCGTATTTATGTCTGCTTGGGTTAGGTGTGGTAATTTGTATATGTCTAGGAATCTATTTCTTTAAAATTTGCCGATTTGTTAGAATATAATTTTTCAAAGTAGTTACTATCTCAGTGTTTGTTATGATTTTACCTTTTACATTTCTAATTGCATTGATGTGAGTCTTTTCTTTCTTTCTCTTTCTTTCTCTGGCTAAGGGCTTATCTATTTTATTTATTCATTCAAAGAACCAGCCCTTTGATTCATTGATTTAAAAAAAATTTTTTTTAGTCTCAATTTTTTTGATTTCCACTCTCATCTTCATAATTTCCCTCCTTAATTTTGGTTTGGGCCTGGATGGTTGTTGTTTCTCAAGTATCTTAACTGGTATGTCAGGTTATATCTCCTAAAAAGGAGCATTAAGTGGGTATATAACATCCACATTTATTTTTTAGGAGTATTTCTATTAATGTTATTTATCTTAATTTTATGGGTTTTATTATATTATACAGTGTGTACTTAATAGGAAAATAGCATCAATAAAATAAAATATTAAATTTTTAATATGTACTGAGTGTTTAGAATAAACATCAATATTTTCAACATCAACTGCTTGTTTGCTTACTAAATCTAAAAAATAACAGAAAAAAATTCTTGTATAAACTACAATGAAAATACAAATAAAACTACCACAAAAATAATCTTTACTTTAATTATCACACCTAAGGCAGTTTTCACACATGAGAACAGCATGTTCATATACAAGTATTGCTCACACTGATAGCATGTGTGTTTTGTTTTCCTGTCTTCTTTGATGACATATTTGACATCTTGCTGGTCTTCCTGTTTTCTTAGGAGGTTCTTGTGATGTTTCACTTGTCTGTTCAGTGATGTGCTCCAGAATTCTTTTGTGGAGCTCTTTGGGCAGATACAAGCTGTTCTTCCTCTGTTGTAATTGATCATTTATCAATTCCAGTCCCAATCCTGTAAGAAAATTTCTCTGTGATATTCTGCACTTGTTATTTTCTTTGTAAACTATGAAACTGTTTTTGCCTGACATGTTTAAGATCAAGTAAAACACAACCATTGGTCAATGTGACATCATAGTTGCTGCATAACATGTCTATTCCACTTTTCATTTTGTTGTAAAATGTGACCATTTCTGGCTTCATTTGTGTTGAGGATTCACTGTCCATCTTTTTGTTTTGTTTTGTTTTGTTTTGTTTTGTTTTGTTTTTCCAGGCTAGCCTTGAGCTCACTAGCACAGGCTGACCTTGAACTCACAGGATCTTCCTGAGTGCTGGGATTACAGGCCTACACTACCATGCTTGGCTTTAATATCAATCTTATCATCATGGTGTAACATTGACAGTATCAGTACTACTTTGTTTTTCTTTGCCAAATATGAGGCCAATATTATCTCTTTCTGAAATCCAAACATTGTACTAGGGGCCGGTGAGATAGCTCAGCGGCGTAAGCGCCTGCCTTGCAAGCGCGAGGGCCCGAGTTCGACTCCTGGAACCCACATACGAAAAAAGGGCCGGTGATATCGCTCAGTGGCACGGGCGCCTGCTGGTGCACGAGGTCCTGAGGTCGACCCCCCGGTACCCACAAAAAAAAAAAAATGAAAAAGAAACAAACATTGTACTATACATTTCTCTATTGTAAATTTGCAACTTTTTTTGTGAACCTCCACTTTGTTCTTACAAATAGTTCCTGTGCTGGTTAACTGTTGTTCTTTTAGCAAACGTAACATCAATGAGTAAGTAGTGAACCAGTTGTAGAATATGATATTTTGGTTACTTTTTGTAATAGGTGGCACAGATCTGTTCACAAAGTCATATAGCTCATTACTGCACAAATAAATACCTGGTAGCTGAGTTCCAGGATAAATTTCTAAATTCAAGGTGTAAAATGTCTTCACAATCTACCAAGTCATCATCGGTAGCCGAGTTACCTGATGACTCACTTCAACCTCCTCCCAAAGTTGTAAACATGGATTTTCATGCAACATTGTATTGAATTGGGCTAAATATATAAGAAAAATCAAAAGAAAACATTTAATAAAGCAAATTATAAATACACAAAAGTGTAACATGGAGCGTAAGGCGGGTAAAACTCACCCATTTACACTACATGCATACACCTTGCCATTCATCTACCAAGTGGGTGAACACAAAGATTGCTTCTTGTATTCCCCCAGTGCAGCTACTGAGACACACAGTCGGCTACCATTACACTAAAGTAAGTATTTTCATTAGGAAAGTATGGTGTCTATCATCCAACAAGAGGCACTGAGGTTTGATTCCTCATAAGGTTATTTATTTCAGTTTGCTCTGTTTTCCTAATGTGAGGAATTTTCCTCTGTGATGAATTTTCCTCTTAGAACTGCTTTCATAGTGTCCTAGAAGTTTTGGTGAGTTGTAAAGTCATTGTCATTAACTTCCAGAAATGTTTAAATTTCTTCTAAGATTTCTTCTGTGACCCATTGGTTGTTTAGGAGTATGTGTTAATTTTCCAGGAACTTCTACCTTTTCTGTGATTTTTTTTTTTCTGTCTTTGATTTCTAGTGGCCCGATAGTATGCATGGGGTAATTTCAATTCTTTTATATTTACTTAAGCGGGCTTTGTGGAATGGTATGTAATCTATTTTGGAAAAAGTGTTATGGCAGAAGTGAGGCATACACTCATAGGAGACTGAAAATCAAGGAACAAGCGAGTTTATTGGAGAAGCCAGTGGCCAGCAGGTCACTCACAGGAGTCGAGTCTGCTGATCCGAAGCCTTTGTTTCACAGTTCCTTAAATACACATCTGGGGGTTTTACAAAATCTCTTGGTTGCCATAGAGAGACCACATTGTACTACATCATTTCTTTGGAATGTCATAGGATCCTTCTTAAAACATCTGGTTGGTTTGTCACCCACGATGCGGGCAATGGTCAGCCTAACTATTGTTTGCTGTAACCGTTTGTTTTTCCTTTTATGGGTTTTATGGTTAACTGGGAAGGGGGCTGAGGAGTGCGTTTATCTACAGGTTAGTGCCTTAATATCTAACAGGGTTGGGAAGAAAGTGCATCTAGGGGTTAAGTGAAGACAAACTAGAGTCTAAAAAAGAAAATGGAGTCACTTTAGCCATATCAAAGTACCATGCGCTGCAGAAAAAAATATATACTCTGCTGTAGAGGAATGGAATACTCTGTACGTATCTATTAAGTCCATATGTTCAAGGGTGTGGTTCAGCTCTGATATTTCCTTATTGATCTTTTGTTTAGTTGATCTATCTCTTTGCCAAAGTGGGGTATTAAGATCCTCTACTATGATTGTGTTAGTGTTTACTTGATCTTTTAAGCTCAGCAGTATTTGTTTTATGAACATAGGTACTCTGGTATTTGACACATAAATATTTATCAATGTTATCTTTTCTTGTTGGATTTTTCCCTTAACTAGTATGTAATGACTTTGTCTCTTTAAGTCAGTTTTAGATTGAAGTTAACCATGTCTGTGATTAAAATTGTCACCCCTGCTTGTTTTCAGGGTCCTGGTATCTGAATTATTGTTTTCCATCATTTAATTTTAAGTCTATGAATATTTTTTTGGATTAGATGAATTTCTTTTTTTTGGGGGGGGGTACCAGGAATTGAACTCAGGACCTCATGTTTGCCAGGCAGGCGCTGTGCCACTGAGCTACATTCCTGGCCCCTAGATGGATTTCTTTCTTTTTTTTTTTTTTTTTTGTGGGTACCGGGGGTTGACCTCAGGACCTCGTGCGCCAGCAGGTGCCCGTGCCGCTCAGCAGTATCACCGGCCCTTTTTTCATATGTGGGTTCTGGGAGTCAAACTCGGGCCCTTGTGCTTGCCGGGCAGGCACTTATGCCGCTGAGCCATCTCACTGGCCCTAGTTGGATTTCTTGAATGCAACAGACTGTTGGATTTTTTTTTTTTTTACCGGGAATCAAGCTTAGGACCTTGTGCTTGCCAGGCAGGCGCTGTGCCGCTGAGCTATATACCTGGCCCAGATTTTGTTTTTTGATCCAGTCTGCCAATCTAATCCGTGTCTTCTAATTGTAGAATTGAGGCCATTAACATTGAGAGATATTACTGAGATGTGTTGATTATTTACTGTCATTGTCTTCTTTCTCTGTTGGTGACTCCTTTTCTTTTCCTGTTGTTTTTTGTTATTGCAATAATAAAGTAACATCATTGACCTTAGTTGGGATTTTCATTTTATATGAGTTTTTAGCTGTGTCAGTTTTGTTGTTTCTGTCGAGGATATTCTTGAGTATTTTCTGGAGTGCTGGTTTAGCAGTCATATATCTTTTGAGCTGGTCTTTTTCATGGAAAAACCTTCTCCATTTTGAAGGATAGCTTTGCTGGATAAATTAATTTGGGTTGGAAGTTATTTGTTCAAAGCTCTTCTGGCCTTTAAGGTTTCTGTTAAGAAGTCTGCTGTAATTCTAATTGGTTTACCTTTATATGTGATCTTTTGTTTTTCTTCTGTTTTTTTTTTTTCTGTATATCTGACAGTTTAATAAGGATATGCCTTGGTGAGCTTCTTTTCTAATCATGCTGTTTGTTGTTCTGTAAGCATCACTTCTATTTTAAACTCTTTTCTTATATTTGGAAATTTTCTTCTATGATTTCTGTAAACATGTTAGTAAATTCATCTGTGTTATCTTCTAGCTTTTCTCTAACTCCAGTTAGCCTTAGGTTGTCATCTACTAGCTGTTGAATGACCTTTTCTTTTTCCTTTTTTTTTTTTTTTGTGAGTACCGGGGGGTCGACCTCAGGACCTCGCGCGCCAGCAGGCGCCCGTGCTGCTGAGCGATATCACCGGCTCTTTTTTCGTATGTGGGTTCTGGGAGTCAAACTCGGGCCCTCGCGCTTGCCAGGCAGGCGCTTATGCCGCTGAGCCATCTCACCGGCCCTTTCCTTTTTTTTTTTTGTAGACAGAGTCTCACTATGGAGTTCAGGCCAGCCTTGAACTTACTAAGTAGCTCAGGCTGGCCTCAAATTGACAGTGATCCTCCTGCCTCAGCCTCCTCTGAGTGCTGGGATTACAGGCGTGTGCTACTATGCCTGGCCTTTTTTGTTCTTTTATTTTTTTGTGTGGCATCTTTGAATATTTTGTCATAATTTACTATTTTGTCCTCAGTTTCAGATATTCTATCTTCACATTGGTCATTTCTGCAATTTATTAATTATATACAGTTTTTTATTTCAGGTATATCTGTCTGATATCTTTTCGAGGATATTGTATCACTGTTGAATCTGTCATTCAAGGTTTGAACCATTTTAGTTAGCTCGTCCAATTTTTTACTTATTTGCCCTGAATTGACTGTGGGCAAATTGAGTGAAATTGCTGTGAACTTTTGGTTCATTTCCTCTTTGAACTCATCTAATTTCTTCTTCCCTTCTATAAACTTTTCATAGAGTTCTGCTACCTGGTATTTGCTTTCCTCTCCATTTGTGACCCCTTACTGTGCCTTAGTAGAGCTGGAAGACCTCGGGGGTCTTCTGTTGTCATGTTTCCCCATGCTCCTATGTGTATATATATCCTTTTTTTGTTATATGTATTTATTATTTATTATTATTCTCCCCTTTCCTCCCCTTTTTAGGAGGGGTAATGCAGGTTGAAGTCTAGAAGAGTGAAGAGAGATTGTGGCTTATGTGGAGATTGTTAGTAAGATGTTGTCTCCCCATGAATAATTTTTAGCTTTGTATATCCAGTGTTAGTATTTACTCCTTCGGTTATTTACTTTAAGTGATTTGGACTCTATCCCTATGTTTTGCAGAATGAATTACTTCTGGTTATAACAGCATGAACAGATTCAATCTCACAACACTTCTATATGGTAGTCCTTGCAGTTACATTTCCCCCCTTTGTTCTCTATGCACACTATGACAGTTTATTATTTGTAGTTGTTCTGCAATGAGGTAGGTGAGGTGGGTGGGGAGAATGGGAGGTGGTTGGATGAGGAGTGTGAGATGCTAAGCGGGAGGCTTGAAGTGGGGGGATGGTGATAGTTGAGAAGAAAAGTTTGATATGTGTTCTGATTCTATTGGAGTGCTTTTAGTTGAGTTGAAGGACTTGTATTGAGAATTTTCAAAGGATATTTGTGGGGGCAAGGGTGAGATATGGGAAGAAGGAGGTTTACTTTGTGATTGAGGGAAGCTGTGTGGTGGTCAGAACTTGCTGATAGAGAGGACAATAGGCTAGGGAAGATAGGAAAGAGCCAAAGGCTTAGGATGGGGAGCATCGAGGGTTAATACTAGAGAAGAAAGGAGTGACTGTGGGGAGCTAAGTATGGGAAATTAAAGACATTTGGAGAAGGAGTTTATATATTTGGAAAAAGAATAAAGAAATATAATAGAATTGCTGTGGGAGGTTGAGGTGGAGAAACTAGATAGGGAGCTGAGAAGAAGGAGAGAACCTAGAGCCAATGGAAGAAAAAAATACACAAAAGCAAAAAACTTAATAAACAGATAAGACCATAAAAGATCATAACCCCACATTACTAAATAAATCAGGAAACAAAAACTCAAACTTATAAGATATCCAATGGGAACACAGATTAAATATTCCAGTGAGACGGTGTATGCGATTCACATGTAGCTTCTTTGCCAGAGAGCCTGGGTGCTCACACCCCAATAACTCCTGAATCTTCCACTGCAATACTGAAGCTAACTCACACTCAGGACTTCTTTCAGCCAGGTTGCAGGCGTTCTTGCAGAGTCTGATCCAGTGTGAGTTCTTGGGTTAGGAACTCTTGCTGTCCCTCTCCCTGGGTGTGATGGTGGAATTGTCGGATGATTCACTGGCCCGAAATTGTCCACCGAATCACTAGTATGCCTATGCAGTCAAATCAGCTACAGCAATAACAAGCTAGTCAGTTGCAGTGGTATCTATGTTCTCTTCCGAGAACATACCAGGAGACCCAGTTTTGGATCTCCCTTTAGCCGAGAGAAGAAATCCACAGTTGTATTATAAGTATCGTAATAGCCCAAGTGTTGGCCCACATCTATTATGTGCTAAGTGTGAGTCTCCTCTAACAGTAAAAAAAAAAAACCATTCAACAGTAATTTTATAGAATCAATTATCTAAAGCCCAGAGGGTTGGAGACTGAGTAATGCCAGAGGGAGAAGAAGAAAAGAAAAAGGGTTTTTTCAGGTCTTAAGCTGTGTGGTATGGGAAGGAGGAAATAGAAGGTGGCAAAGGATCCTAATGGTGGTAGAGGTATGTTATACATTTAGGTGGGGATAACAGGGAAAACTGGGTGTAAAATCTGTGGTGAGGAAGGGGGATGGAAGAGAGTATATGACTAATATAAATATTAGAGGAAAAGTTAAAGGGAGACCAATTGAAAGGGGGGAGAAGAGAGAAAGAAAAATAAAAAAGGATAAGAAACAGGAAAAAGAATTCAGGACAAAAGATATGGAAAAAAGTAGAAGGAATAAAAAGGGACAAAGGAGCCATGTGGTGCGCATGCCTGTAATCCCAGCACTCAGGAGGCTGAGGCAGGAGGATTGCTATGAGTTCGAGGCCAGCCTGGGCTACAAAGTGAGTTCAAGCCCAGCCTGAACTACATAGTGAAACGCTGTCTCAAAAAGACAAAAAAAAAAAAAAAAAAAAAAAAAAGATGAAGGAGAATTCTCTAACCCTCTATAAACTAGATAGAAGAAGAAGGCAAGAGGAACAGAAGCACACACGCATGCACACACACACTATTTCTCTCATAAAAGAAAAATGGGAAAAATAATAGAATAAAAATGGGGAGGTAATGAACAGAAGGAGGAAAACAGAAGAAAAAAAGAAAGAACATTTTCTATTGTTTTGGACACGTGGCTCTTTTCCACAGCCTCTAGGATTAAGGAGCAGAGCTCAAGCCAAGACGTGTCTCTCTTTACACTAGAAGTAAAGTGGCAGTCCGCCCCCAGAATGGTGCTGGATGCAGATGTCCACATACCGTGAGGACAGGGCATCAGTGTGACCTTCCAATGCTGTGTAACTCAGGCGGAACCTGGCCTGCGACCGCAGGACCTGGGTCCATGTTGATCAGCCCCAGCCCCTCAGCAGGACTCCCTCTGGCCTGCTCTCCAACTGCCAGCCATCTCCCGTGGCCATCCTTCCCTCGTCCACTCTGGGGACTTGACAGTGTGGACCATGGCTTGGAGCCAGGGGGCTGCTCTGGGACCCAGGTTCGAATGCTGAGTCCTTCCCTATATTTGTGTCCCTGCCAGTTCTTGTTCTGCAATTGTGGCGGCAGGTGCTGGACCAAGGTCACTCACCAACTGTTGACTGTGGAAGGCCACTCTGGAAGCAGTGTCCTGTGTTTTCCTTGGAGGTTTCAACTGTCACTGATTCTCTCAGTCCCAGTGTGGTTCTTCATGAAGGAAAAGTTTTTAGTTTCATTCTGTCTCCCAGATGGTGGCTAGCCAGCTGCTCTCAGCCACAGTTTGCAGAGGGTCCCCTCTCTTCTCTGCAATGTGTTCTATTTCTTTTGTATCTTTTAATCGCTTTTTCTCTTTTGTCAGTTCCCTCCTGGTTCCTAGGTAACTTCTCACTTTGATTCCTCCCAACGCTACTGTTTTTCAGACTCTAGACACTGTCCTAGAGAAGCTGAGTTGCTGGCGCTCACTACTCTGCAATTTTTTCTCCTCGCCCCACTTGACCTTTTTTAAAGGAGAAAACTTTGATGTTCTAGGTAAGAAGATTTAAGAATAAATATCACGTTTCCTCTGTGATCACTGTGGTGCTTGTCAACATAATAATGGTTGACTTTACAACCAGGTTCGAAATACTAGATTTCTTATTCCTGGGCCATTACCTCTTTGGTCAGTTTCTTCTTTAAAATGTTTCTGTGATTCCTGCCTTAGATTCCAGTCTCCACTAGTCAAAAAAGTGGACCCCTCACCCTTATTTCTCTTTCTTCTGATCCACTTTGCACACCATTTCCAGAAGAATCTCCTGAGGCATTGCTTTGATCATATTGATGCCTAATTCAAATAGCACATCATATAAAAATCAAGATTCTTAACTCAGTATTTATAGCTCTCTGTGATTTGGCCTAACCTATCTTCCAGCCTTATTTACCCCTGTTACTGTGGTCAACCCTCTGCTCTGGCCAGAGTGAGATGAAGGGTCATTGTCTAGGTATCAGTGATAGGGAGTGCTGAAAAAATTACTGGAAAATTACTGGAATAAATTCAAAGCATGTGTCACTTTACTATGGTTTCCACATTAACTCCTTGAATCAGTGAGGAAATGTGAACTGGAAATTTTTGTCCCCCTCCCTCATTAAGCCAAATAGTGCTGTCAGGTAAAAAAGTTTTTTTTTTTTTTTTTTTTTTTTTTTCTGGCTAGCTCTGATTATCTCTGTTGAAAGTTTTTGTTATGCTTTGTTTGTTTTTGGTGCTGAGGATTGAACCCAGGACCTTACCCCAGCCCAAGTTAATAAGAGTCTGAGTTCATTTGTTGTGCATATATGGTGCTGGGGATCATATCCAGGGCCACTTTCATATTAAGTACTTGCTGTACCACTGAGCCGCACCCATAACCCCTATTTTTTTAGTATATGTGCTGCCAAAGTGAGCACATAACCCCTATTTTTGCAATATGTAAGCAACTAATGTCACGCCTGACACTAGTATGTAAAAACTCATTTCAAGTCAGCGGTTGAAGTCAGCTTAAATTCTAAAACCAAATAAGGCAATGTATAAAACCATTAATTGGAAATTATCAGGTTTTATTAATTATACATTTTCAGTAAGATTTATTGAAATGTGATTTTCACACTGGAAAATTCACCCTTCTTCAGGTGTGTACTTTGATGACTTGAACAAAAAATATTTCCATTACTGTTATTTGCATCTCAAATGGTCTGTCATGGCTCCTAAGAAATATTTTTGTTTATAATATTATTCATAATAAAATCTTTCTTTGACAATTAAAATGTACCTGATTTTTATTATTTATTTATTTATTTTGTGGGTACCAGGGGTCGAACTCAGGGCCTTGCATGCCTACCAGCAGGCGCCCGTGCCACTGAGTGATATCGCCGGCCCTTTTTTCATATGTGGGTACCGGGAGTCAAACTCAGGACCTCGTGCTTACCAGGCAGGCGCTTATGCCGCTGAGCTATCTCACTGGCCCTGATTTTTAAATAGAAAAATTAAGTTATTCTAGCTGCTGCCAGGTATACATTGAACAAACATTTAAAGAAAATCAATGTCGAGGGGCCTGCCACGAGTGCCCATGGGTCTTGGTACAGTCCCAGGTGGCTGCTATATATAGGAGACTATAAGAAGAGTGCATTTGGAGAGGAAAGTGATGAGTTCATTTTTGGACATGTTGAAATTCAGGGGCCTATAGGCAGGTGTTATGGCTCGTGTTTAGATGCCCCCCCCAAGGCCTCATGTGGTCATGGCTTTTTCAGAGGTGGCTGGATCTAGGGTGTGTGATTGACTCATGGTGCAATGCTAGGATTAAGGGTGCTAGGATTAAGGTTGGGTGATTACTAAATCAGTCCACTGATTGGTTTGGCACCACCCTAATCCCAGTAGCCTGGATACAATTTAAGGGACAGAAAGAGGCTTGTCTTGTCCTTTGCTTGCTTGCTTTGCTACCTTCTGCCCACCATGAACTATTTCTCCTCTGCGATGCCTACCTGCCATGTGCCACCCTGCCTTGGAGCCAGCCAGTTATGGACTGAAACCTCTACAAACTATGAGCTAAATAAACATTTCCTCCCTTAACTTGTGGGTGTTGGGTATTTTGTCTCAGCAATGAGAAAAGTAACTAAGACAGCAGGGCCAATGTTCAAAACATCTAACAGTCAACAGAGTACAGGGAGGGATTAGTGAGGATGGATAATTGACAAACCAGAACTGATATCATCAAACCTGTGCATACTAAGTACCACCCCAACCCATAGGATCTCCATGTAGGAAATTGGATTAGGGCTAGTAGAAGCAGAAGAGATGTTGGGCTGGGTGTAATAGATTGGGCTGGCACATATATAATAGGATTAGCAACCCAATCCTTAGGTATTCATTGGATTGGCACGAGAGGGCTATGGGTAAATTCTGTGGTTGAGTCAGGAAAGAGAAGTGAGTAGATAGGAGTAGATGGAAAGGTGAGATGAGAACCAAAAAATGTCCATGTACCAGAAAATCAAGAGAAGAGTGAAGGCTGGAGTAGTTAACAGGATAATAAAGGCCTATCAACTTGGGAGTTTAAAAGTAGTAAACATGGTGGAAATGGATTAACATTCCTTTCTGTAATAGATATAAATAAGTCCTGTAACAGGCATTTTAAGTATTTTTCTCTCTTGTCATGAAAGTATATCACACCTATCATATACTATTTGGGAAATACAAGAAAGTAGCAAATTTCAACCTGCTGGAACCTCTGACCCAAATGCCAAGGCCAGCCCAGGACCCAAGGGGGTGTTTACCACCTGTACCCTGTGAGACACAGGGCCACTCCTGCGCATGACTCCTGCCAGAGCCGTCTGTCTGCAAAAGCAGCAGGTGCTGGCTTCAGGCTGCAGAGCATCACTGAGGAAAAGCCTCCCTGCTCTGAGGCTGCCTCTCTCCTTCTCTGCCCCTCTACCCTTCTCAAATAAATAATGACAGGGTGGGCAGAGTGTTACACACCTCTAATTCTGGCATTCTGGAAGGCTGAGGCAGTAGGATTGCAAGTTTGAGCTCAGCCTGGGCAACTTAGCAACTTAGAAAGACCCTGTCTCAAAAAAAAAAGGGGGGGGGCGGTGATATGGCTCAGCAGTATAAGCGCCTGCCTGGCAAGCATGAGGTCCTGAGTTCGACTCCTGATGCACACATAAAGGAAAAAAAGGGCCGGTGATATCACTCAATGGCACAAGCACTTGCTGGCAAGCGTGAGGTCCTGAGGTTGATTCCTGGCACCCACATTAAAAAAAAAAAAAAAAAAAAAAAAAAGAGTTGGGCATATAGCTCAGTGCAAAGGCCCTGGGTTCAGTCCCCAGTTCCACAACAACAGCAAAAAGAATGACAATCCACTAAACATTTTCCTAATCAGTTTTTCTCCTGTACCAAAACTGTTTGAATACTTATGCTCTGACAGATCCCAGTTACTCTCAGATATCTCCTTTTGAAAGTGTGGGAGATGGAGGGAAAAAAGCAATGGAATGATTCCATCTTACTCTGGAAGAATGGCTGTCATCAAGAAATCAAACAATAACAAGTGCTGGTGAGGCTGTGGTGAAAAAGGAACCCTCCTGCATTGTTGGTGGGAATGTAAACTAGTACAACCACTATAGAAATCAGTATGGCAATTCCTCAAAAAACTGACATTAGAAATTCCGTATGACCTAGTGACCCCCTGCTAGATATCTTCCCCAAGGAGTGTAAGACATCATACTACAGCAATACATGCATAGCAATGTTTATAGCAGCATAGTTCATAGTAGCTAAATCCTGGAAGCAGCCTGTATACCCATCAAGAGACAATTGGATAAAGAAAATGTGGTAACTGTACATAATGGAATATTACTTGGCTATAAAGAAGGATAAATTTGAGACATTTGTAAGAAAATGAATGCACCTAGAAAATATAATGTTGAGTGAAATAAACCAGTCACACAAGCTTAAATATCGTATGATATCTCTTATTTGAATGAGGCAAAGTACAACCAAAGAGAATGATAAATGATGGATAGAAGGGGACAAGGGGGTGGATCTCTTGTGATAGGGAAGTGGCCCAAGGGAACAAGGGCTAGCGGGGAGGGGAAAGGGGAAATAAGTAGAATAAAGATAACCCATGTACAGGGACCTAATAACCTCAAGGAATGTAAACATTATGGGCCATAAACAAGAGCTAAGATTAATATCAACAAGCATGAAAATGGGGATAGGGGAATTAGAGGAGGAAAGAGGGGAAGGGAAGGGGACTAAAAAAGCAAGCTGTGCTATGCACATGTACACCCCAAGATGACTATAACTGGCATGAACTGCAAACATGTACTAATAAAAAGTAAAGCAAGATGGAAAAGCAGGAATAATAAGATTGAGTAGTTCAATTAAGGGAACAGAGTTACTGTGGGAAACAAACCAAAAGTTGACAAATGATCGTGTTCATTGTACAAAAGGTAGAAAATGCTATAAAGAGAATGTTGCACTCATATTTCTCACTTTTTTCCTGTTTCATCACTCAGTCCTGTGGTGATTGATTCTGAATCTGATAATGAATGCATCTGTGAAGAAAAGAAAATTAAGCTGTATGAAATAAATAGCGAAGGCAAGTATACTGCTCCCTAGGGAAGTAGCTAAGCTCTGAAGCCTCGTCATGCATAGCAGTTTCAGGGTCAGAGTCCTCACACTCTGCGTTTGGAATCACTCAGTAGCAAGGGCCACCATTTCGTCTCTCATGTGTGCTGACTGTGGATGTGGCTGGGTTAGTTTCCTGCTGCCTTGGATCTCAGGCATCCCTCTTGGTAGAGCTCTTACCTGTCTAGAACTGCACCAAAGCAACAGAGGGGAGAAAGTCAAGAGCTGAGACTCAGAAGCATGCAGGCCACTCTGTTGCTCCCTCTTCCTCTCTTTCTCTCCATCTCTATGCATGGGAATAATGAGGAAAGGAGTAAGAAGCATGGGCTCTGCCTTCTTTCCAATTTGGTGGAGATTTGAGAGGAGATGATGGTTTAAAACAGGCTAGCTAGCCGGGCATGGTGGCGCATGCCCGTAATCCCAGCACTCGGGAGGCTGAGGCAGAAGGATCGCAGCAAGTTTGAGGCCAGCCTGGGCTACAATAGCGAGACCTTGCCTCAAAAAAATAAAACAAAACAAAACAAAAAAAAAAACAAAAAAACGAAAAAAACCAGTCAATCAATTAATAAATACATACTTGCATGCATACAGACATACATACATGCTAGCTACCATCTCCTACCTCCATAGTTGCATAAAGAGGATTGAGAGTTTAGTCAGGACATAATAACAAACTAAAGGACAGCCTTTGAATTATAGAAATTTAACTTGATTTGAAGGAAACATCACATTTTTATTCTAGTCTCTCTTACTTTTGCTGTGGATACAAGTCTCCAGACCTGTGTTTGGGAACCACCATACAACATCATGCTACTTAGAGAATATGACTTGAAAACTACCACTATACATTGATTGCTGTTTTATCTTTCTTTTTTCAATTTTTATTAGTACGTGTTTGCCATACATGATTACATTCCTTGTGGGGGAGTTGGTGTATGTACATAACACATCTTAATTTTTTCTTGGTGTCTTTCCCTTTCCGTCCCTCCCACTCCCTTCCATCTCTTGGTCCCTTTCTCTCTGGTTTTTTTGAGATGCTATGTAGTTCAGACTGGTCTTGAACTTGCTTATGTAGCCCAGGCTGGCCTTGAACTCATGGCAATCCTCCTGCCTCAGCCTCCTGAGTGCTGGGATTACAGGTGTGTGCCACCATGCCCTGTGGTCCCTTTGCCTTTTGCAAAGATCTATTTCCCTGTTTCTTATTACCTATCTTTTATTTTGCTCTTTATTCATATTTTCGATATCTCATATAAGAGAGACCATGAGATATTTAAGCTTGTGTGTCTGAATTATTTCTCTTAACATTATGATCTCAAGTTGCATCCATTTTCCTACAAATGACTCAATTTTATCCTTCTTTATGACAGAGTAGTACTCCATTGTGTATAAATAACACACTTTCTTTATTCATTCATCTGTTGATGGACCTATGGGATGTTTTCAAGATTTAGCTATTATGAATTGTGCTGCTATAAACATGGGTATGATTGCTGGTGGGTTTTTTTTTTGTTTTTTTTTTGTTTTTTTTTTTGTGGGTACCGGGGGGTCGACCTCAGGACCTCGCGCGCCAGCAGGCGCCCGTGCCGCTGAGCGATATCACCGGCCCCTTTTTCGTATGTGGGTTCCGGGAGTCGAACTCGGGCCCTCGCGCTTGCCGGGCAGGCGCTTAAGCCGCTGAGCCATCTCACCGGCCCTTGTTTTTTTTTTTTGTTTTGTTTTTTGTTTTTTGTTTTTTGTTTTTTGTTTTTTTTGTGGGTACCGGGGGGACGACCTCAGGACCTCACGCGCCAACAGGCACTCGTGCCGCTGAGCGATATCACCGGCCCCTTTTTCGTATGTGGGTTCCGGGAGTCGAACTCGGGCCTTCGCGCTTGCAAGGCAGGCGCTTAAGCCGCTGAGCCGTCTCACCGGCCCTCACCGGCCCTTGTTGTTGTTGTTGTTCTTGAAACAGGGTCTTGCTATGTAGTTCAGGCTGGCCTTGAATTCACTTTGTAGCCCTGGCTGGCCTCAAACTCACAGCAATCCTTTTGCCTCAACCTCCTGAGTGCTGGGACTGCAGGCGTGTGCCAGTATACCTGGCCTGGTTGCTGTTTTATCTGTCACTGCTCTTAGTAAAATATAAAAGAAGTAGAGTGAAAGCAATCTAAAATAACTATGATTCTTAACTGTGACTTATAGTCACAGTTTCTAGCTTGTTTAACTTGTACTCAATAATTTGCTGGTGTTTAGTGTATAAGGAGTATATTTATAAGTGTCATGTCCCTTGAATTTCAGATGAGGTGGTAGAATTAATTTCTGACATGGAGGAGGAAGAGGAGGAGGAGGAGGAGCAGCCCACCACTAACACCCGGAAGCCTCCAGTAGTAATTATTATTGATGATGACGATGATGGCAACAATAACAAATTGGAAATTCCTGAGCTAAAAGAAAGAAATTTCCATGACTGCAGCCAAACTTATTCAGATAACAGAGAAGTGGATGAGTGTGTTGTTTCCCAGCACAATTCACCTGATAATGTTCCACCTGATAATGTTCATGAGAAGCCGGATCTTGGTGAAAATCTTGATCAGCCACCAAATGATACTGAGGCCAACCTAGAAATTGCAGATCAAAATTTGCCAACTACCAAAGAGCTCATATCTGTGGCAGAACAACCAAGGAAAAGGAAACGTAAAACCAGCAATACACATGTGGCACCTAGTAAGCCAGTCATGCCAAGTGTACCTATCCTGCCGAATGTGCCCAGCCTACAAGTGTGCCCACCACACCATTTCTGCTCAATATACCTGGCTTTTTAGGCCTGCACATCCTGTTTGCCAGTCTTCAGCCGTTATAGCAACTTTCTAGTTGCAAAAGGAAGCAGCCATCCCAATGAAAAGGATTTTTCTGGATATGGGAAACATCCATGTCTGACTTTCTCATGTTCCCATATCTTAGTATTTACTGTTCTGTGTGTCCCCTCCCCCCACTTTCTCCCTGCACCTTTTGTCCTGTGGATACACTGGTACCTTGGTTCATGAACTTAATTCTTTCCATGATTCTGGTCACAAACCAAATTGGATGAGAACTGAATCCAATTCAATGGTTAGGTACAATGTTGACCTTATGCGGAAATTTGACTCAGTTCTTGTCCAATTCGGTTTGCAACCAGAATCGTGGAAAGAATTAAGTTCATGAAATGAGGTACCACTGTATCCTGTTTTTCTTAAAACCTAGTCCAATTGTTAGGTCCTCTCTGAAGTCATGAGTTATTAGTGTGACTCCTCCCTCCTGCAATCCCAAAGTTCTAGAGTTTAAAGCAGTAGTCTAAAGCACTAGTCATGCTGTGTTGTAGCATGTTCCTGAATCTATCCTCACTAGTAGCCGCTTCATGGGAGGACTTTTAATCATTTAGTCTCTCAATGTCTAGCTTTGTAATTGGCATGTAACAAATGTTTAAGAAATTTTTGGTCTTTTTTTTTTGTGTGTGTGTGTGCCCTAGGAATCAAACCCAGGGCCTCACACTTGCTAGGTAGATGTTGCACCACTGAGCTACATCCTCAGCCCTAAATTTTTAAATAAATGAATGAGTGACACTAACTGTTGGTTCCTAGGTCTCTGGCTAGAGTTACTGGCAGTGTGGGTCCTAGATAAAGGTAAAAAACTGGCTTGCATGTTAGGCGAAGTTGCAACCAAGGATAGCAGCCACTCCCACAGCATGTGTGAGCCATGCCATACCATTCCTTAGACTGCATGTGGTGTAGTTGCCCATGCAGCCTGGCCTCTAAAGACGCATTCATGGACCCTCAAGACAGTGCTTGGTACCTATGACAAAATCCTACCCAGGTGGCATTGCCGGTGGCTCTGCAATTCCCACAGATAAAGGCACTCAGAAAGCAGTAGTGTGCAGTCTTTGCAGTTTTATTGGTAGATGTTGCTCTATGCTTGGCTGTGGGGGCCCCTCCAGGTTTATCTTCCTGTCAGTTGCGTGATGGTATGAATTTTCAGGGTACAAATTGACTATTATCCTTTCAGGTGGTAGTGGACAAAAAAAGAATGTGACTTTGGAGAAGAAACCCGGTGTAGCAGAAGATGAAAATTGCAAGACTGGGTATGTACTGCTTACAGCCAACTGAACAGGAATTGATTGCACATTTGTCACATTTACTTGGGGGGTGGTCAGTGGCATAAAGGAGTGTGGTGGAGTGGGGGGACAAGGTTTCTGTCCCTGAGTGGAGAGCGTGCCGAGGAAACCACTGCCTCCCCACCATGGCTGGGCCTGAGTACCCTGCTGAGGCCACTGCAGTTCCATGGGCAGAGTGGGGCCCTTCTGCCCCCACAGCATCTCTGGCCTCTGAAGTTTCCTTTGTTCTTAAACTCAGATCAAATAATGATGTGTAGCCCAGTAAGACACTTCTCTTTCAAGCTGGATACAGCCTTGTGGCACCAGTTTACACTACACCAAGTAAACACAGTGGAGATGGTGAGAAGGCAGAACTGACCCATTGTTCTGATTGTTGGAATTGGAGCAAGGACAGTCAAGAATGTTTCCCAGGCTTTTCTAGTACTTTGGATGAACCCAGTTATATTCTTACTACTATGTATATCCTTGCAAGTTTTTTGTTTTTGCAGTTCTGGGGATTGAACCCAGGTCTTCCCTTCACTCTATCCCTGAGCTATACCCCCAGCCCTCTTGAGAATTTTCAAAGGTTAAATGTTAGGATGAAATAGATTGCTTATAGTTTCCTTATTTTTATTAAGCTGTATATAGTTGATACTGAAAATAATAACTGATCATTAAAGGCATGTTAATACTTAAAGCAAAAAATCAATGCATATTCTCATTTAAATTCCAAGAAGTTCCTACATTTTCCCTTTAGAAATATGATATGGAGCCAGGGATATAGCTCAGTGGCACAGAGCCTGCCTGACCAGCACAAGGTCCTGAGTTCGATTCCTGGTACCAAAAAAAAAAAAGAAAAAGAAAAAAGAAATATGATATGGTAGCCAAGCATGGTGGTACACGCCCGTAATCTCAGTGTTTGGGAGGCTGAGGCAGGAGGATCACTGTGAGTTCGAGGCCAGCCTGGGCTACATAGTAAGTTCGAGGCCAGCCTGAACTGCACAGCGAAACCCTGTCTCAAAAAAACAACCGTCCCAAAAAAAAGATATGATAGGCATAATTTTCTTTGTTTTTACTTGTATTCAGGAGTAATATATACTTACATCTGAATTGTCTTACAAGAAAAGGAAGGCATTTAAAGAACTGTTATGTTTTGAAAGCACCCCCCCATGCTGGGGATTAGGGCCTTACACAGGGTAACCAACTACTTTACCACTGAGCTTTACCCCACAGTTTGTGTACTTTTTCAGCTTGTATTTTGGAAGAAAAAAAATATATCTTACAGGAGGAAAACATGACATACCAGGGATTAGGGCAGCAGAGAAACAGACCTGAGGGAAAGACTTTCTGTATCCAAGACAGCTGGCAGCCGCTGGACCCCTTTCAGTGAAATCATCTCAAGATTTCTTTTTTTTTTTCTTTCATCTTTAGATTTCTAGATTGTATTTAAGCTGATTTGCTTATAGGGACAGGTGGCTTGGGTAGCTCCCAGGTTGCTTTGCTAGAGACTGTGACAAAAGAAGGGAGAAGCTGCTGCTTGGTGTGCTTGTTAGTCAGCCTCATCCAAAGGAGTCCGGGCTGTTTGGACTCTTGACTGTTGCCTTGGTACTTCCTGCGTCAGTCTGGGGGTTTCCTGTTGTGCTCAGCATTGTTCCTGTGCAATTGCTTGTTGGTCATGGTGTGTGATGTACCCAGTGTGGGGTCTTGTTGGTTCCTCTGATGTGGGGTGTGCTCAGCCTGCAGTAAAGTGGCACAGGGCTTGAGGTGACCTTTGCTAAGCAACAAGGCCAGATTTCCCTCAGTACACAGAGTCCTGTTCTCTGCTGAAGCCTGCAGATGGCTCAGATTTTCATCTGCCACCTTTTCTTTTCTTTCTTTTTTTAAGAGTAGGAAGACTTTATTGAGAGAAAGAAAGCTTCTATCTAAGAGGGACAGAAGGGGGCCTGGAAAGTGGGTTGCCCCTCTGCCACCTTTTCTGATGCAAATTTGTTCTCAAAACTATGTAATTGGAGGCAGAAATGTTCGTGTCATCCATGTGCAGCTTTGGGTATAGAGATCCTTGCCTTATCTTCCCTTGCCTTGTCTGTTGCTTTTTTCTTCCCCACCCCAACCTCCTCACATAGGGTTTATTTTGCAGTTTAATCGTGCATAAGTATCCTGGCAAAATCTCAGTCTCAGGAGTCCTGTGTAGTCAGAAGCTCTCTGCATTTGCTTCTTCATCTGTCTGGACTTGTGAATTGTTCTAGCCAAGATAAAAATGCTTCAGTTTAAATAAATAGTTACTACATGCATGAGTCCTTTATGTGCTCAGCACTATTCTTTGTGCCACTTGAATTAGGCATGGAAAGATGGACAGCAGTTGTGATTTAATGGAAAGATCCTGAGATTGGATCAGAAGATTCATTGTCTCTGTGGCCTTTGGGCAAATTACCCCTGAGCAAAGGTTTCCTCCTCTGCAAGGTAGAGATGATAAAAACAGTAGTGCCTTTTTTGTAGGATGGTTGTGAGGATTAAATATGGTAATGTAAAAGGAAGTTTTTTTTTTTTTTTTTTGGTCTTTTTGAGACAAGGTTTTACTATGCATTTCAGGCTAGCCTTAAACTCACTTTGTAGCCCGGGCTGACCTCAAACTCACAGTGATCCTCCTGCCTCAGCCTCCCGGGTGCTGGGATTGCGCCACCACACCCGGCTAAAAGGAAGTTCTTTACAAGTGATAACACACAAATGGTGGTTCTCAGTAGAGGTGGAGATAGGATCACCATAGGAAGAAGTTAGGCTGAGGCACAAGTGTGGGAAATCACAATTCATGTCCAAGGAATGTTTGAGTTGCCCACTGAGTCCAGAGTAAATATGGTAGCTGGAAATAGAGTCTGGGGCCACATTGACCCAGGCCTTAAATGCCAGGCCAAGTAGTCATTGAAAAGCAGAAGGGAATGTTAATTGGAATATAGTCTAGGACAGTGATGGCAAACCTTTTCAAGCTGTCAATGATGCAAACAGCCAGCTGTGACATGTGTGCCATAGGTTTGCCACCACTGGTGTAGGAAAACAAATCTGGAGGAATGTGTTTAATTGGATTAGAAGAGGTGACTGGGTTGGGAAGGAGAGTTGACTGGAAGAGCCATTGGGATGAAGATCTCTATCCCCAGTTCTACATGGAATCAGGGAGAAAATGAGTTAAAAATGCCTCTGAGGTTTTCAGCCAGTTATAATAGAAGTTTGACAGTTGCATGTGTTGTACTCTTATTAGTTGGAAATTTGCATTGGGCAATTGTAAATTCAGAACTAGATGTCAGGAGAGAGCTAGAGGCTGCAGCTAGGTGTGGGAATCAGCTCCCTTGGGGTGGAAACCAGCCCTCACACCTCCAAGAATGTGCTGAGAGTGAAGAGAAAAGGCTATGAACAGAAGCTTGGGAAGTGCCCTCATCTAAGGAAGGAAGGAAGTAGGAGTAGCGAGTTTGCAGTCGCTCTTGGCCTGATCTTTAATGCATGCATGTCTTCTATCTGTTTCTTCAGCTGTATGGAACTCAATTGAATTTACTTTTGCAGGAGACCTGTATGTCAAATACCTGCGTGCTTCCTGCTGGACATAGAAAAATCAAAACGGTATTCCGGAAAGAATTTCAAGAAAAATAAGGACGAACTAATTGAGAAAATTTATATTTTACTTAACAACACTGTCTATGATCAAAAGGTAGAATCAATGCATTAGAATTTATTGAGCACTGGAGCTCCAGTGGCACAATGGGTTAACGTGTGGTATTTATACAGAATTTATAGAGCACCTGCTGTATGATGGCACTCTTACAGGGCAGGTGGTATGCTAACTGTCTATACTTCCTTTCCTTGAGAAATGTCAGTTTAGGTGGGGAGGTAAAATGTGCATATGTGAAGGAAATAATGTTTATGGGTTATAATATATGGAACAGATGGTTATTACCATAGGAGATCAGCAGAGGGAGAAATGACAGAGACTGAATGGTGAGGAAGTAGGATTGCTTGGAGGAAGTGATGCTCCTTTTGGTAAGTCACAAGGACAACAGTAACAAGAGAGAGGGGAGTGTGTTGAGGCTCAACTACTTGGAATGAAAAGAGCAATGTGAGCTTGGGGAAGTTATTTAACCTCAGTATGCCTGTTTCTACATCTATAAAATGGGGATAATAACAGTACAATCGTCCCTCTGTATCCATGGGGGGCTGGTTCCAGGACTCCCCAATAAATACCAAAATCTGCAGATACTTATGTGTAGTATTTGCATATGATCTAGTCACATCTTCCCTTTTTTATTTTTATTTTTTTGGGTTTTTTCCTTTTTTATTTTTTTTTTGAGACAGGGTCTCACTATGTAGTTCAGGCTGGCCTTGAACTCACTGTGTAGTCCAAGCTGACCTCCAGCTCACAGCGATCCTCCTGCCTTAGCCTCCTGTGCTGGGATTACAGGCATGTGCCACCACGCCCAACTCTCCTATTTACTTTAAATCATCTCTATATTACTTATATAATACCTAATATAACATACATACCTTGGAAATAGTTGTTACACTATGTTGTTTAGGGAATAGGGGCAAGGGAGAAATCAGTACATGTTCAGCACCATTGCAGTTTTTAAAAAATATTTTTGATTTGTGGTTGGTTGAAGCTGTGGATGTGTGGAACTCAAGGATACCGAGGGCCAGTTGTACTTTCTACTAAGAGTTATTGTTGGGCCTACAAAAGTTAATATACAGAAAGTGGCCAAAACAGGGCCTACGCTATTGTAGCTTTTCTTACCATTTTTTGGCAGGGTAGAACCAGGTCATAGATGACCCTGGGCATCAGATTGTGAAGGTTAAATTTAAATTGGTAGGCACCACTGCACAGGGATGTGATGTGACCTGGAGTGGCTGCTGAAGAAAAATCTGACAGTAGCCTAGAGGTATGGGTTGGATTGAAGAGAATTTGGAGGCAGAGACCTGTTTGTCATTCCTCATTCTGTTGTTTTGTTTTTGTGGGGCCGGGAATCAAAGGAGGGCCTCTCATGTGCTAAGCAAGCGCTCTACCAGTGAGTGCCATCTTCAGCCCTAGCACATTGAGTTTTTCAGATGTTATTGCCTCTGGTGTCAAGACTTTCCGGAGGGAAGGTCTCTTGTCCTAAAGGCTCCCCAGCCTTTGGTGTCCTTCCTGAGGACTGCGGTGTTAAATCCGATGAACGGAACCTGAAGTGTTCTGAGTTGCATTTTCACTTCTTCCTCACCACACCACATACAGGTTTCTAGCTGACCCGCCTAGGCGGGCCTGTACTTCTCTGCCCACCTTGTCTCCATGCAGGAGAGCACAAGCCCTAATTCACCTTGTCTCAACAGTCTCCCTTGTGTCCTAATTGCCTGTTAGTTGTCTTTATCCAGACTTCTAGTTGGTTTTTATTCTCTCCAGAATGTTTAGATTTGTGTGCCCTTTGAGTGGATTTCCCTCCAACTTGCTGTGAGCCAGGAACCCAGGGAAGGAAGTTTCTCTTTTTATTATGGGGAGAAAAACCCTTGAGGTAATATTTTCTGGACTGCTTAGAATTGCTGTCTGATTCCTTCTGTTTGCTTTTCATTCTCAGCTGCCGGAGAAAATAGATATCACCTGGAATAAAAAGATGCTGAAAACAGCCGGCGTATGCACCACTAGTGAGAGACAGTACCCAAAGAGGGAACGCTATGCTAAGATTGAGATTTCTCTGAAAGTCTGTGACTCTGCAGGTGATGGCAGGAGTGAGGCAGTGGTATCTCCTCACTCTTTCCCTCTGACACCAGAACCTATTCAATGACTCTTAGCTGGAAGCCTGTGTCACTGTTTGAATTGGCTCCCCAGGTAGACAGGCCTACTGTGTATTGCTTAGAGAACATTACTTTGGGATGTTTCACCATTCCTGGGAATCTGACTCATCCATCTCTACCAAGGCCTACCTTTCTGTCTGCATTTTCCCCTTGCAAGAGGCAGCATCTCCATTCTCTCATTAGCTGAGGTTCAATGTCCCCTATACCTATTCAATTACCAAATCTCCCTTCACAATGACTTGCCTATCATCATTCTTTCTCCATCTTTGCTTTTGCCCAGGTATGGGCGCTCACCCCCTCACTTCTCCCTGCTGCACTGAGGCTTCTGTGCACCCCTGTGTTGCTTTCCTGGGGCTTTTCAATGCCTGGAGCCTGGCTTTCTAGGCCAGCATAATCTTCCCCCACTCCACTTGGCTGCCCTTGTCTTTCACTATTCCATGTTAACTCATGCTCCAACTAGGCCTATTTGCACTGACCTTCACAGTGTACCACATGCTTCCCTGGCCTCAGCCTTTGCTCCCATTTTTCACCTGCCTCACAATGGCCTTTCAAATTTTACAAATCCAGTCAGTTGTGAAGGGCCTGGCTCAGATCCTCGTCTCACCACAGTGCTTCTCCTGACCAAATCCTACAGCCCTAGCAATTGCCCTCCCACCCATCCATGTCCACTCCTAGAGGGCAGAAACCAAATCTTGTCCAGGTAGATTTCTAGCAGTGTCCCACAAAGAGATGAACATATTGGAGATGCTCTGAAAAGACCTGCTCACCTAAGGCTGTCTGCCATGAACAAAATTGGGTTGAAGTAGGCAGAAGTTTCACTTTCAGAATTCTGGAAAGGTGATGCTCATGGCTGCCTGCATGCATACGCTTCTGTGAGATGCCTTGTGCCTGCTGGGGGTGAGAGTCAAGGGGCTGTTGGGTAGCAGATCAGAAGAGAATGGGTTTTAGTGCTCACAGTTTCTTTTCATTTCTCTCCCAAGACCGACTCCGAGACACCTTGGTCCATGAATTATGTCACGTGGCTTCTTGGTTGCTTGACGGCGTCCGAGAGTCTCATGGTGATACATGGAAGTATTATGCCAGAAAGTCCAACAAGGTGCACCCGGAGCTGCCTTTGGTCACCCATTACCATAACTATGCAATTAACTACAAGATTCATTATGAATGTAATCAGTGCAAAACCAGGTAAGACTTTTCTTCTCAGACTTTATTTTTCCAATTACCTTTTCATTTCAGTGTCCA
Organism: Erethizon dorsatum; assembly: GCA_028451465.1. Classification (NCBI taxonomy): domain Eukaryota; kingdom Metazoa; phylum Chordata; class Mammalia; order Rodentia; family Erethizontidae; genus Erethizon; species Erethizon dorsatum. Next base: position 63,657,836 of record CM051842.1, read on the forward strand.
AGTGGCTCTTCGGTCGTTGTAGGAGTAAGTCAGTGGCTATCTGACTTGAGAAGTGAACCTCTGTATGTCTTTCTTTTTTGGGTGGAGGGTACTGGAGTTTGAACCTAGGACCTTCACAATGAGCTATAATCCCAGCTGCCTTTTTCCTTTTAATTTGAGACAGAGTCTCACTAAGTTGCTAAGTTGCAAACTGGGCTCAAACTTGTGATCCTCTTGCCTCAGCCTCCCAAAGTGATGGGATTATAGGAGTTATCGGTGTAACCGCCCTATTTCTTTCCATATTCTCCTTACTAATTTGAGCCAGGCTGACCCCTGCTGAGGCTCAGAGCCCCACTCTGAGGACTCACAAAAACTTTCACTTCGGGCCCAAGACCAATATCTCAGAGCTGATATACTGTGGTGACTGATTCCTTTGTTGTATGATGTCCTTTTCCTTGCTAGGGTTGGCCGCTACACCAGATCGTTGAACACCGAGCGATTTATCTGTGCCCTGTGCAAGGGACCTTTTGTCTTGTTGCCATTAACTCGGAAAGATGGAACCCCCATCAAGTCCCACATAAGACCATTCAGTCAATACGTGCAGGAGAATTATAGGATAGTATTACAGGAAACCACTGGAATCAGCCATGGGGATGTGATGAAAAAGCTCAGCAAGAATTACGCTGCCAGTAAACAAAAGAAAAATCCTTAAGGTTGCCTTCAAGTATATTTCTGTTAGCTGAGACCTTTACTGAGAAGAAGTTCTAGAAACATTTCTGTGAAGTTATTAATATTAAGTTTAAATATATATTTTTAGATTCATTTTATTAATGATGATCTTTTTAACCAAAGGTTTTATTGTACCCTTGAGAATATCCTGAAGGCCTTTGGATCCACCTTGGGTCTCACTTTTACTGCATAGTTTTAACATATAGAATGACACACAGAAGAAAAATGAGTTTTTGAGAGTGGCAGTTGAGAGAATGAAAGTAATGCTGAAAAGAGTAAGTTTTAAAGTCAGCACTTCAAAGCCAGGGCTGCTGCGGAGTGTTCTGCCTGCCTACACGTAAGACGTACGTGTCTCGGGGATTTAGTTGCTGACGACAATGAGTGAAACTGTCTGAGCTGTGTACTTGTTCAGAAAACAAAATAAATAAAATGTGGGCTTTCGTATCTCACTTATTAGCAAAGTCTATTTATTGTTTGTCTCTTATTTCTGTGACTGTCCATAAGGGCTTCAGCAGTGATATCCAGGACGTGGACTGGTACTGGCCCTGTATTAGTTTCCTCTGGCTGCCAAAACAAAGTACCATAAAACAACACAAACGTATTACAATACAGTTTTGGAGGTCAGAAGTCTGAGAGGAGTCACTTTGGACTACAATCAAGGTGTTGACAGGGTTGCATTCCTTTCGGCTTGCTCTGTGGGGAATCCATTTCCTTGTTTTTTCCCGCTTCTAGAGGCCACCCTCGGCCTTGGTTCACAGCCCCTTCTTCCATCTTCAAAGCCAGCAGCAGCATCTCTTTCTCTGCTCTCCCCTTTTACCTCCCTCTTTCACCCTTACAGACCCTTATGATTACATTAGGTCCACAAAGATAATCCAAGAGAATCTGTTTTGTTTTTAGTTGTTTGTTTGTTTGTTTGTTTTGTTTTTTTGGGACAGGCTCTCAATATGTATTCTAGGCTGGCCTTAAACTCACTAAGTAGCCTAGGCTGGCCTCAAACTTGTGGCAATTCTCCTGTCTCAGCCTCCTGAATGCTGAGATTACAGGTGTGCGCCATCATGCCCAGCTCAATAGAGAATCTTCTTAAAAGTCAGCTAATTAGGAAACTCAGTTCCCCTCTGCCATGTAAGTTAACCTATTCACAAGCTGTGGGTATTGGAGTGTGGATGGCAGGGAGGCCCATTTTTTGGCCTGCCACAAATATCTGTACTAGTCTAGCATTACTGATATGTTTTATAGGCAGGATCTGTTATTCTTTTTTTTTTCCTTTATCTGGGTACCGGGAGTTGAACTCAGGACCTCGCACTTGCCAGGCAGGCGCTTATGCCACTGAGCTATCTCACCGGCCCTGTTATTCTGATAATTTCTTTCCTTTCATTTTGTAGAAAAAGCCCTAACTCTGAGGCTAGATGTGATTGGAGATGTATGTACATAGGGTTAGGAAGAGCTTCCTCAGCTAACTGCTTGGATTTCTTCCCCCTATCTCTGGCTCTAGCCATATCTGCAGTTTCACGAGGGCACAGCTACCCTGTCAAACTGGGTCAAGTGACTTCATGACGGGGAGCTGACAGTGCAGTAGGTCTGCGCTTGCACTCCCTGCCTTAACTCAGTGACCCTATCAACATGCCCTTCTGGGAAGCTCCAGGTATTTCCTCCACTCACTTCAACCTCAGCAGTAGCCATGGAAAAATGCTCTCTACAGCCCACCTGGTGGGCTGTGTGCTAATTAATGTTGCCTTTTTTTTTTGTGGGTACTGGGGGTCGACCTCAGGACCTCGCGCTTCAGCAGGCACCCGTGCCGCTGAGCGATATCACTGGCCCTTTCTTCGTATGTGGGTTCCGGGAGTTGAACTGGGCCCTCGCGCTTGCCAAGCAGGCGCTTACGCTGCTGAGCCATCTCACCAGCCCAATTTTGCTTTTCTTGAAGCCTACTGCCATTTCCCTAGTAAGAACCTCCATCAGCTCTCATATTACCTGAATAACATACAGCTTTCTGACTGGTCTGTGATTTCAAACTACCTCTTGGTCTTATTTTTCAACCCTGCCCCTACCTGAACGCTTAACTCTAGCCACTTGGGACCACTTATAATTCCCCCCTAAGAAGCCAGGAATGGTTGGGACACGCCTGTAATCCCAGCACTCTGGGAGGCTGAAACAAGAGGATCACAAGTTTGAGCCCAGCCCGGGCAACTTAGCAAGACCCTGTCAAAAAGTGAAAAAGAGCTGGGGATGTAGCCCAGTGTGAAGACTCTGGGTTCAATCCCTAGTACCACAGACACAAAAAATTGATTTTAGCCTTGTCACCTTTGCTACTGCCCTCCCTAATGCCTCAAAAGTCTCTTTTGTTTTCCTCTTTACCCTTGGAAATACCACTTGGCCTTTAAATTTCCAGGAAGCCTTCCCAAATGGCTCCAGCCTTTATGCTCTGAGCCCTGGATTTATTATGTTCCATTCCTTTGTCTCATGTCATAGACTGCTTGGTACTGCTAGTTTTTACTGAGGCAGGAAAATGAGACCCAACACTATTCTTTTCCCTTTGATGGCTAGAGGAAGCACGATCTCACTAATAGCTGTCAGTACCCCCGCTCCAGCTTCCCCTAGGGTGGCCAGGGACAACTAGCTCCAGCGTCTTCCTGCCATCTCTAGGGATTACCTCAGCCACCCTCTAGGCCTCAGCTTGCTTTGGAGCCCAAGGCTTGTCCAACAGCTATGATGCCCCTTCCCCACTCAGGGCTGCTCAGGTGCTGCTGCTGCCTCTTATGAGTGGCTGGAGGACCGTGTCTAACGGGACAAAAATTGCAGATGGACTGGGTACCGCCATTGTCCCCAAAATCCCCAAATCCTGTTGGGCCATGTTCGGCACTGCTGCCACTCTTGGAAACTCAAAGCAGCTGCAGTCATGACTCCGGGGAGCTGTCAGTCAAGCAGCAGCTTCTCCTATAGTTCTGCCACGCTGTTGCCATGACAGCAAAGGCTGTCCTAGACACCCAACAGTCACAATGGGAGACATGTGCCTTGACTGCAGTAGGCTTCGGACACAGACCTGTCTCAGATGACTCTGCCCTGCCACCTCCAGATGACCTTGCCTCCCTCTCCTACTACTTGAAAATTCCCAAAATAGGTCAGCGACATACAGGAGACCACACGTGCTCAGACTGCTCCTAAGCCTCGTTCCCTCACCGTGGGTCAGTCCAGGAGGCTGTCTGCACAGACCCCAGTGAAGCTTCACTCAGGTGATCTTACTACCTACTTGTGATTTTTCGTCAGAGTGCATTGAGTGGTTTGCACTAATAGCTGGCAATGCTAAGGGCTCTTAGCTCTGGGCATGCTTAGCAGCCAGAGAACAGGAGCAGTGAAGAGCTGACATCTGCAGAGATCTGTGGAAGAGCTCCAGAGAGGTGCCAGAAGCTGCTGCAAGAGTTCCAGAAAGCTGCCAAGGGGGTACGAGCTCTGGCTGCTAGGTGGGGTGGTGGGAGCTACCAGGAGCTAGGACACTAAGGGCTAAGAGATGCTAGCACTCAGAGCTTGCAGCTGTAACACTAAGAGCTAAGAGCCATTGGCACTCAAAGCCTGAGGCTGTTAACATCAAGGGAGCTGCACTTACCAGTTCATGATTTCTATCCAGATTGGGCAAGAACCCTCAGCTGATTATTAACATCTTGAAAGCCAGTACTATATTGGGGACCATGGCCTTTAGAGGGCTCTGAAGAAGAGTGGACAACAGTGACGGTTGTCTACAGGCTCAAGAACTAGCTCATATCTGAGTTCCATGTTACGTGCAGCTAAGAATCCACATTAGCTGGTGACATTACCACATATTCCCTGTTGGCCTGACCCTCTGGAATTCAGGGACTATGTCTTATTCACCTCTAGCAATCCCTTCCCCAAATTATGCCCAGCTAGTGTCTAGACAGCCAGCTGCCTGACAGCTCACTGCTGCTGCCCCAATCCATGAAAGTGTCTACCAGTACCACCAGGTGATTGGTGATCCAGATGAGGGCAAAGGCCACTGTTACCACCATCACTAGCTGTGGCCAAGGCCCCCAGGTCCATGCGGGGAGAAGCAGAAAGTACTTCCAAGTCTAGTCAGGGCTGACTGTAATGATGACTACTAAACCACCCTGGTCCTGATTATCTTGTTTATTGAAAAATGTTAAGCAGGATTTTAGACATAAAAAATAAAAGTGGGTGAATACAGAGGTCTTGGGAACCGTAGCCATAGTTGTTGCTGAGCTGGTGGCCTGGGCCACAGCCCCATGGGACAACACTCTACGCTGTTTGCCTCATACTCCCTGCACGTGGGAAAGGCCAAGTTCTATTTGCTGAGTTAGAAGGGCAGTGGGGGCTCCAGGCATCCACCTCTGAAGTAGCAGGAGGGGCTTGGCGGCTAAGGAGTGGCAGTGGCTTAGCCCCCAGGGCTGGGAGGGCAGCTCCCTGGGAGACCTGGCAGTGCTGGAGCCACCAAGGAGCTCCAGGGGCAGGGTTATAGAGAGCCAGAGCCAGCCTAGCAGTGAGGGAAGGAGTGAGCCTGGAGTGTGGGGGAAGTCTGCACAGGCCAAAGCGCACCCCCCATCCCAGTCTCACAAGCCTGAGTAAGAGGCCTCTGTGGTCTCAGACCAGGAAGAATCTCGACGGGAAGATGACGGCTGCCGCTGGAGGACAGGGCAGCCCAGACGCGTGAGGTGTCCACAGACGCTCTCGGAACTTGATCCCCACAAAGGCATAGAGCAGCGGGTTGAGGCAGCAGTGCATATAACCCAGGCCTGAGGTGACTGACTTGGCCACATCTATATGACTTTCTCGGCCACAGTTGCGGGCCAAGGCCCCCAGGTCCATGAGGATGTCCACCATAATCACTAAGTGATAGGGGGTCCAGCAGAGGGCAAAGGCCACCACTACTGCCACCACTAGCCGCATGGCTCGCAGGCGCCGCCTGCCTCTGGAGATCAGCAGCACAGCCAGGATGCGGGCATAGCAGTAGGTCATGACCAGCAAGGGCAGCAGGAAACCAGCCACCAGCTGCAGCACACGCAGAGCGGTGCGGCCAAACTGTGGGAAGTTGTGCTGGCAGAGGGTGGCATTGAGGCGGTTGTCACGGTGGGCCGAGAGGAAAATGAAGTCTGGAAGGGCAAAGAGCAGGCAGAGCCCACAGACGACTACACAAGTAAGGGCCACGCGGGTTGGGGGCCCTCGGCGGTAGAGCTGGGTGGCATGCACTATGCTCAGGTAGCGATCAAAGCTGATGCAGGCCAGCAGGAGGGACCCTGCATAGAAGTTGATGTTGAAGAGGGCGCCTGCCACTTTGCAAAGGCCAGAGCCAAAGACCCACTGGACAGCAGCATCCACCGCCCAGAGTGGGAGCGTCAGCACCAGTAGTGCATCAGCCACGGCCAGGTGGAGCAGGAAGGTGTCCGTGCTGCTCAGGGCAGCCCGCTGGCTCAGCAGCACGGCTGCCACAACACCATTGCCCAGAAGCCCCAGCACAAAGAGGAGGCTGTAGAGGACTGGAGAGAAGGCCCGGTCGAAGTTCAGGCTGAAGTCCTGTGGGCAGGGCGGGGAGTCACAGCAGGAGTCACTCTCGTTTTCTCCATAGTCATAGGGAGAGCTAGAGTTTTCCAGGAAGGCGGCAAAGTCTGAGACATCTAGCACTTGGCATTCACTCACCTGCAGGAGGGAGTGAAGAGAGAAGGGAGGCCGGGGCTATGTAAAGGTCTCACAACCACCCCCACCCCTTTGTGACTTGTGACTTTGACGAGGGTTTCTCTGAGCAGTTCCTCTGTAAGACAGGCCCTGAGGCCTGGAGCAGATCCCATAACTGTCAACACCTATCTTCCAGGGCCACCCTTCTTGAACTCTATCTGCGCAGCCTGGGCTCCAGGCTGGTGACTTCCCTTTTCAAAGTCTGTTTCTCCTCATTCTTCTGAGCCATCTCATGGGCCTGGGGATCCTGGGTGGAAAAAAGAGCTTCCCTCTGGGGCCCAGAGCCCTTCTGGTTGCCTCCTCTCTCTCCCTTTGCTCTTCCTTCATGGCTTGCCAACCTCAGGGCCCCGGCCACGCCTAGTTCAACCACCTGCCTCCTCAGGTGTCTCCTCACTGGTCCCGTCTCCCAGTCACTGGCTCTTTCCTTCCCTCAGCTCTTGTTTGGGGCATCATGGGGCATGTCTACAAATCACTGTGCCCCTTCCCCAAATGTATGCTTTCTTCCCTGTGCTTCCTGTCCCCTACACAGAGGCTTGCATGCCCACTTAGCTGCCCACTGGGGGGCTCTCGAAGGCCTCTTCTTCTTTCTTTCCTCTTCCTTTTTCTTCTTTCTCCTCCTTCTCCTCCTTTTCCTGCTCCTCTTCCTCCTCCTTTTTTTTTTTTTTTTTTTGGTTTTTTTGAGACAGGGTCTCTCTATGTAGTTCAGACTGGCCTTGAGCTCACTATGTGGCCCAGGCTTCCTCCTTCTTCTTGAGATGGGGTCTCCCTCTGCCTTCCAGGCTGGTTTTAAACTCCTGGCTCCTTCTGTGTCAGTCTCTCAAGTAGCTGGGACTACAGGTGCACCACCAACACCCAGCTGGTAGGGATCTTCTTTCCCCCTCAGTCCCTCCTCGAACCACCTGAGCTGCAGGCCTCCCTAGTGCCAATTCAAACCAGATGCAAGAGCCAAAGCTCCAAGTCCGAGCTGAAGGGAGACTTAGAGGTCAACAAGGTTGAGCCTCTACCTCCCCAACACCCCTGCATTTTGGAAGTGAGGTGCCCAAGCCAGAGTGGGGGAGAAGACTTGCCTGTGGTCAATGGCCAAGCTGGTCAATTCCCAATTCCCTATCTAGTGCTCCTATCACAGCCCCTGCAGCCTCCACCTGCTCCCTCGATCAACCTTCTGGTGCCCCCTGGGATCTGGACTAGCCCTGGCCTGTCCCTAGTGCCCTGAAATGGCCACTCTGAACAGTGCTCTGGTGGGGCTGGGCAGCAGCACTTACCTCAAGGACCATGGTTGTGCTGGTGCTCTGGTTGCTGGGGTTGCGTGCTGCTTGCCCTTCTGCCTTGGTGCTTGTGGTTGGGAACCTTCAGTGCACAGAGGAAGTGAGGGTTTCATACAGTTATCGGCACAGCCTCTTCCAGAGGCTGGAAGATCTACAGACCTATCTAGACCCAGGTCACAAAGTTCCTACCTCAGCCATTCCGGTGACTGGGTGAAGCCTTTCTGGAGGGATTGCCGCGAGCCTAGGAACAGAAAGACTGGGCCCTAGGAAAGGGCATGGGGTGGTTGGGTGGGGAGAGGTCCTTCTGTGGGGACAGATCTAAAGAGGAAGCCACGCAGTGGGGAGACGAGGGCAGCCCTGCTGCCAGGGGCAAGAATTACTCCTCCTCCTGGTCAATGTTTAATAAGTTAGCTGGTGTGCTCATCAGTCCTGGACTGGAGTTAATCTTTGCATGATTGTACAGACTGAATCACAAAATGTATTGCCTGTAAAGGAGATTAGCCTTCTTGAAAAATTAAAATATTTTCAAGAAATCCTTCACCCAAAATCTGTCTAGTTCTTTGCTATTGTCCCTCCCCGATAATCAACAGAAAGGAAAGAAAACTGTTAATAATGAACTTGCTATGTGCTAGATGTTGCTTTAGGTCCTTTCTCTGACACTGCCTCATTCCAAGTACACAAGTCCCTCATGAGGTGGTGGGCTGTCCGCATGGATGATTCAGAACGGGGAAAGGCCTCCATCAGACATGCAAGTTTGGGTGAGTGTGGTGGCTGAGCCCGTGGCTGACTCTCCTTTTACCACTCATCACACTGCCTTCTGTTTCTTTTAAATGGCTAAACTGATAATTCACCCAGTTAAAAAATCAAAAGAAGTGAAACTATGTATTTTTAACATGAATGCATCTAGAGAAGCCATTGCTCATAAGAGGGATGAGGCAAGTTATAGAATATTGTGTATAGTTTGACACCCCTTATGTAAATTCGAGAAACCACCACATAGGACAACACCATATTGTTTTGGATATGGGTATAACTTTGTTCTCAAAGTTTACGACAAAGACTAGAGACTACAAATTTGCAGCAACATTTGCTTCTGGGGTGTGAAGAAAAAGAATGAGGTTGGGGAGTTGTGCTGATTTTAAGGAAAAGTTATAGGGTGGTGTTAGTACATCAAATCAATCACCTCGTGGTTGAGGTGTGGAACAATTCCTTTTCCCACAGCTCCCCCTTCCCCTCATCTCCCCTCCCTATCACCTTGTTTTCCTTCTGAGTGGGCAAGGCTGACCCTAACTTGCCTCCTCCAAGCAGTTTCCTCATTCCTTCTCTCCCCTAAATGCTAGCCCATGGCCTTGGGGCCCAGTTTTCAGCTGGATGCTCTGCCAAAGGCTCCAGGCTCATGTCTGGAATTTGGTTCAGCTTATTGACATGACTTGTCCAACAGCAAGGCCCTTTTCCTCCTTCTGTGGATAGATAGAACTGCTTTGCTCTGAAGCAGCTTGTCACCTGCAGAGTTTAGGTCAGAGGGAGCTGAGGGCCTGGAGGAGCAGTGCAAAGGCAGGCGACTGGGAGGATTTCCGATACCAGGCCAGTTGGGATGTAGGATGCGGAAAGGGCTGACGATGGGGTGGAAAAGGGACAGAAGCTGAGACCATGGGTTCCCCATGCTGGTCTGTAAGAGGTTTGAGGTCACTGGATTTCTTCAAATGAGAAAAAAACTATGAAAAATTATATTTGCTAGTTTTAAAGGACTTAGTTCACAGTTACGTTCTTCATTCCCTTTTTGGTATTAATAGGACCTTTGCTTTATGAAAGAAATGATAGCAAAGATAGTTGTTTCAGAAATATCTTGTGCTGGCAGAAGTTGACAATCCAATGTGAGTCCTCCAAATAGATGTTGGGATATTACTGGTCTGTGTGAAATATTAAGGTCTGAGGGTCCCCGGTCTCCTTCCTGGGCTCCAGTCTCCTCGTGTATCACACAGGGATGATAAGCCCCACCTTCTCAGGTTGCTAAGAAGGATACACAGAAGAAGGTCAGGGCAGGAGCTTTGGAAAGATGTGGAGAACTTTCCTTGCTGAGTCCCAACATCCAATGTCAGGACCACTTCCTGACAGAGCAGCCTGAGCTCTCTCTGCTCCTGGGGTGACCTGTGTGACAGTGATGCAAAGGGAAAAATGCCGAGCTTTTTTAGACTCCAGGCCTGTTCCACCTCTTCTGAGCTGTGTGACTTTGGACAAATCACAGAACCATCTTGAGCTGGTTTCCTCAGCAGGGTTGTTACAAGATAAATCGAGATAACCAAGGCTGAAGGCTCCTAGTGCAGGGTCAAGTGCTTAATAGGAGTGCAACTGAAAATGCTGAATGAGTGAGATTGCAGCCACAGACCTAGAGCCACTGGGAACCTTTCACGTCAGGGGAGGCCGTGCCTTGTGGGATGTGCAGGCACGGCCGTGGCTGGAGGCCTGGAGGCCCCTGGTTTTGACTGGGTCGGGGAGAGTTCTCCAGTGCTAGCCAAATCCTCTGGATGCCTAGCTGGGTGATCCTAGACAAATCATTTCATCTCTGTGCTTCAGTTTTCCTCATCTAAAAAATGGATCTAAGGATAGTCTACGCATTTGATAGGGTTACTCTGTGGACCGCAAACATTTTGTGTATGGCGCAGAGAGGTGCCCATTGCGCAGCCGTCTCCTTCCTCTCTAGTAACTTTCCAAACTGACCGCTCCTGAGCCTCAAAATAGCAGGTCTGTGGTGGCCTTCTGCCATCTTTCACAGCTGACATACCTTGGAAACTTCCTGTGTCATGGGGCTGAGCTAACCCCTTGTCTGGACCTCTAATTTGGTCCTTTCCCGTCCCAAGCAGCCCCCAGAGCAGGTCAGAACCAGGCCCAGCCCTTGGGGAGAACAAGGACCTAGATGTGAGTTCTGGCTGCACCCTCCTGCTTCATCCCCTCCAGAATAGTCAGCAGGGAAGCCTGAGGAGGAAGTTAGTCAGAATGAAGCTGCTCTGGGCCCCACCTGTGGTCAAGGTGAAATGTGCACCTGGCTCTTCTCTGCCACCCCTCCCCCTGTTATTTTTCATTCTTTCACACCTCTGGGCTGTGGTTTGGGGAGATGGGAGGCTCAGAGATCTGAGCCCTGGCCCCAGACCCTCACAGGAAGGAGGGCCCCTGCAGCTGTCTGCTGGGGCAGTCTGCCAGGGACAAGGGCCATTTCCTCCTCTCCCTTGCAGTCCTCAGAATGTCCCCCAGGAACCCTGCTCCAAAATCCCCTGGATGGCCACCAGACTGAGCTGTCAAGAGCAGGCTCAGCCAGGCCAGACATCCCCTGGGGCTCAGGCAGTGGCCCAGGCTGGGGCTGGCTCAAGTCACAGGGAGGCCCAAGGACCGGGCCCTGTCCCTTCCTCTGTCCCTTGTTGTACAGCTCAGAATCCTCCTGGGACTCCAGCCCTCTCTAAGTGCTGGGGCTATGGGCTGGGGCCTGGAGAGTGCAGAGGGTGGGACGGTCACTGGGCCCCCTGCGCTGGTGCAGTGGCAGGGAGCATTGGTAACATCTGCATCTTGTATTCCCCTTGGAATCTCCAAGATGAGGCGCAACAGGGTGATCAGAACAGCTGACATTTATAGATTACTTAACAATGTGCCAGGCATTGTTCTAAGTGTATTGTTGGAATGAATTCACTTAATACCCCTAACTATGTAGTAACTATAAGGTTGTTATCCTCCCTATTGCACAGGTGGCAGAAACAGGAAGTCTAAGGAACTTGCTCAAAGTCACACAGCTGGTAAGTGGCAGGGGCACCATGCTCCTACCCGTTATGCTGTAATGTCTTATCAGGTTCGAGGGACTGGATTGAGGGGGTGTTCAGACAGGACTACTTTGGGCTTATCTGTAATGTTTTACATAGAAACTGCATTCACCTATTAGCTGTGTGACTAAACAGTCATCAAAAGGAGGATAATCTGAGTGTGATGGCACACACCTGCAATCCCAGTTACTAGGGAAACTGAGGCAGGAGGACCACAAGTTTGAGGCCAGCCTGGCTAACTTAGCAAGACACTGTCTTAAAATAAAAATAAAACAGAACTGGCAATATAGCTGAGTGGTAGAGTGCTTGCCTAACTCAGTGCTAGGTCCTCAGTACCATCCCCGTACTGGTAACAGAAGAAAAAAAGGAGGATAAAAATAAGCTCAAGGAGTAGGACAATTGGTAAAATTTGAATCTGGCCCATGATTAGACAAAAATCTGTATTCCTGCTGTTTTGCTAATTTTGCTAATCAGAGAATGTCCTTGTTTGTAGGAAATATATATTGAGGTGTTCAGGAGCAAAAGGCCCTCATATCAGCTGCTTACTTTACTAAGACATGGAAATCAAGTACTCCCAGTGAGAGAGGACACACAAGGAGAAAGCAAAGGGAGCTGTTTGTACTATTCTTGCAACTTTTCTGTAAGTTTGAAATTATATCAGAAATAAAAAAGTTACCAAAAGAATCTCTCTCATGCAGGATGAGTTTGGGGTCAGATGCTTTTCCTAGGAGCAGCTTAGAAGCCTTGAGAAAAGGTGAGCCCAGGGCTGCCTGGGAACAAATGCTTCCTGTGTGGCCTCTGGCAGAGCTCCCTGCCTTATTCATTACGCACCTCTCTCTCTGTGGCATCAATTTGTGCTTCCCGACTCCTGGCTTCTTCCCTTTTCCACTGTCTGGCCCCCTCCAATCTCAGCCAGCTTCCCCTGCAGCCATTTGAACCAAGGAAGGAATTACCCCTAACCCCAGTTGGAAGGCGTTCCACTCAGGGCCTCTCAAAGAAGATAGGCTGTGTCTGAGGCGCCCAGGGTGATCTCAACCTTGGCTCAGACTGGCCGCATAGTAGGGATGGGGCTGTATCCTTCAGAGGGTGTCCCAAACTAAGGGCCTGAAGTTTTCCTCCCAAACTGCAGTGGGCCTGCAAAGCTGGGCGAGGCCCCTGCCAGGAAGGGTGCCCTCACTGAGGAGCAGGGGATCTGGGCTGGGCTGGAGCTGGGGTTCTGGCTGCTGCTGAGGTCCGAATGTTCTGAACCTGCATGCTCTTTCCTACTCCATACCGTTCACAGAAAACCAGACAGCTCTGGGAGAAGGCAAGAAATTTTACTCAGTGGTCAATGAATGGAGAAGTGCAGCTAAGGCTCTGAGGGTACCTTTGCTCTAAGCAGGTCTGGGGTCTGGGTTTTTACTATGAGGGAGTATTGTATTAATGCTTGTCACCAGGGCTTTTGATGGGGTAGGGAGGAGATTTCCCAGAATCAGATCGTCACCTATTTTCCCCCTAATTTGGGCATGGTCAGAACTGTCATGGCTTTAGTGTGTATGTGCGTACTTACTATCATTATCGGAGATTATAATGAGCCTGAGGTTGGCTGGAAGTCAATATGGCATCTGGACCAGATCAAGCCCATCTGGAGCCCCCCCCCCAGCAGTTGGGACCAGATAACAGATGAAACTCGGTTAGTAACCAGCTGGCAGCATGTGGTTATCAGCATCCAGGCTTTAACTTTCACAAGCACACCATAGCTGACAGGACAATGGGCTCTCAGTAATTTTGGGGTTCAGGCTGGTGACAAGAAGAGGAAAAGGAAACCAT